>JAIUZE010029313.1:11740-64487 GCA_022085475.1 Heliosperma pusillum | reverse complement strand
AAGAAAAGTTTAGGACGACGTAAAAGTCAAGAAAAAGTCAATGACGACTTTAAAAAGTCAAGGAAAAGTCAAAGACGACTTAAAAGTCAAGAAAAGTCAAAGATGACTAAAAACGGTCTTTTCATGGAATCCCTCAAAAATTCCAAATACGAACGCGGAATTCAAAATAAGACTCGGAACAAAAATTCCTATTTTAAAAACTTAAGTTCTACTGAAAAGTGTTAGTAAATATTTTTACTAGAAAAATCGGGTACTTTTCGGGTTGTTACAACGTGTCTATGTTTGAAGTCTAGACTTAGGACTCTTGGCCTAAAGGTAGCTCCCCACTGTTTTACCAGTATCAGGCGGATAGGATATAGAGCTATATGAACTATTTCTAGTCCCTCCAATACTGTCGAATCCAAGCTACTTTCATATGCATCATCATATGATGCAATGTACTCCATTTTCGTTGTGAGATCTGCAATGATAAACTGCCTGGAACATTTCCAGCGGATACATGACATTTATATTTGAAAATGTCACTCCTACTTGGAACCTTTCCAATAGTCTTTTCTGCTTGAAACTCTTCCAACAGATAAATCTTCTATAAAACACAGCTAGCTCGTGATTTCAAATCACTTTGATCAGTTTGGAAACTGAAGTCTGTGTAACCCTTACACGCAACTCATTTTAAACTCCAAACACATGGAACATATCTTTTAGTCCTTCGCAAGTACTAAGGATGTTCATTATGGCTATCAAGTGACTTTAACTTGGATTTGATTGCAAACGACTTGTCATGCTCAAAGCATGCAAAATGTCGGATTGAGTATACATCACAGCGTATATAATTGATCCCGCAGCGGAAGCAAAAAGGAATCAATTATCATGTGTTCAACTTCCTTGAACTAGTCAAAGATCTTATCAATATAAGAATTTTGACTCAATGCTAATATCCTTTAAGATTTATCTCCATAAATCCAGATATCTAAAAGATGTATTCTACTTCTCCAAAATCTTCCATCATCTAAAATGATCAATATGTCTCCACATATAAGACTGATGAAAACCATATTACTCCCACTAAACTTCATGTATAAACATAATTCCTCGAGATATCGAGAAACATTTTATGACATGATTGACACACTAATTCCAACTCTTTAGTGCTTACTTAAGACATCCTCTTAAGCTTGCAAATTAACTTAGGATAGTTAGGATCTATGAACCCACAGGTGAATATAAAATAAACTACCTCTTCTAGAATCGTATTCCAGAAGGTGGTTCTTGAGATCCAGTTGACGTCATACTATTATGATATGCTGTAATCGCTAAGTATATTCGAATGGATCAAAGAATTAAGGTTAGTGCAAAACTCTTTGCCTACCAATTTATCTTTGAAAACATTTTAATGTTCGTCCATGCAAATTTCGATCTTAAAAATTAATTTACATTGAATAGGTCGTACTTCTTCAAGTAAAATTTACCAGGTCATATACCTGACCATCACGCATGGAGTCCATTACGAATCGCATGACTCTAAGCCATAGCAAGAAATTGGGACTAGAAACAGTCTTTTATAAGTCATAGATCCGAATTGACCACTATTAAGGAGTGCTAAAATTCCACCTGACCTCCTAGGTTCCGAAGAAACAACTACTGAACAAGCAATGAGGAAACTTTTTCCGGACCATATTCTCAGTTTGTGGCTCTTGAAACATTTTCTCCCACTCTGTCTTATCAAGAAATAATCGTATTTTTATTGAAAGACAGCATCACGAGTCACAAACGCTTTGTTCTCGTGGTCAATGGAGGATTATTGAGCACTTGTTTCATTCGGATAACTTATAAATTAGGTACGCTACCTATCCATATCGTATATGAAATAAAATACGACTGTTATAAATGTGCTTTGATATGGTGGGAAAAGAAATAGCAGACAAAAATATTAAGATCCCAAGGTTAGTCAAATGGCTCAGTTTGACTTGACAAAGACAAAACCATATCGTATAAGGTTCTGTTTCTCTATTTAACAACGCCTTATCTCATAATGTGTGTTAGAGAAGTAACTCGTGAAACTATTTCACAATTACTTTTGGTGAAAATCAAAGTCAATACTTAGATATTTCTTGTTACGATTTGGTCGTAAGTCCTTGATCTAATACTCTTGGTGGTTAACTACTTCACATTGAAGCTCTTTGAACTTTTCAAAGAATTTCTCATAGCACCTCATTAAGTAGAATCAAATATAATATCTACTTAAATTGTTGGTAAATAAAGTGAAATAGTCATAACCATCTCTGGTTGTGTTTGTTATTGGACCACGCATATTCTAATGAAATAGGGCCAATAACTCACTAGCTCGATTTCCTTTTAAATAAAAAAGGGCACGAATCATCTTGCCTTGAATACAAGATTCGCACGCACCATAAGATTCAAAATCAGATGGTTTAGGGATAGTTGTCAATACTAGCCTCTTAATGTGCTACACAATCCAGAATTAAGATTAGATTAGGGTCACCAATTTTGAGCCTTTTACAATCTATATGACAAGTAATTACTAGTTTAGGTCAAGAATATAATTACCTTTGATTGGTATGGGATAACCATTGACCAAGTATAGGCATAAAAAGATACAACGCTTGTTCTATTCACAAAAGTGAAAACAATTGTGTCGTACCACTAAAGTGGATACTATATTCTTTATTTAGAAGTCATGTACATAACAACGTTTATTAAAGTACACCTCTAAATCCAAAAACTAGATTGATCACATTATAACTTTATTTATTGTCTCTATAGAAATAAAACTACAATAGTTATATTTCCCTTGTACGTCGACATTTAATCATGGTTAGTCGTCGTACGATTTATTATATGCATTGAATACATTGATGAAAACCATAATAGGTATCTAATACCCAAAAATTGCATTTAGCAAAATAAATGTCGATCATATAGATATTATGGGTGTAAATAGTACACCTTATTTCTAACTTTTTAGAAAACTTGGGGCATATTCTTTTCTTGTGTCATACATTGTAAAATAGAATCGTCAAAAGTTGGGTTCGACACCTTGCTTGGGTTTTGACTTTACTATTCAAAATAGTTTTGCCTTTTTCCCTTGCCTTGTGTCAAACTTGTGCCAACCTACTCTTGAACCTCGTCTTAACAATTAAGAATATAAACATCATTCTTAGTGCTCCCACTCACTTTCATGAATATCTACTTAGACAAGTATATTAGAATTATTGTGAAGACTATTCTTCATTTCATTCATGGTTTTACCTTAAAAAGGATAAACCCTTCATGAAGTGACTACGGTATTTGGTTATTCACGATTTTAAATAAATCAATTAACCTAGTCGTCCCAAATGATTTGGCCTCTTTTGAGATAAGCCTCAATAAGGAGCATAATGACGACATACCAAAATACAAATATTTTCTTTGGAGCAAAAATTGATGTACCATTGTTATAAGAAGACGTCACTAAAAATCAAAACGTTTTTGACTAAGTGTGACTTATTCATTTACTCTTCATAAGAGACATTTGCAATGGTGAATATGAGGATCAAAAGATAAAATTCATTTTGTCATTAGCTACGGTGGTTTAATCGGAGATCGCAATCAAAATGTTACCGTATAAAATAATGGAAACTCCTTTCCACGATTGAACGGATTTACAAGTTCATAGAAGGAAAAAATAATTGTCATTGCGAGAATATTATAAATATAAACGGAAAATAAACATTCATTGCTTAAATATAATTTACTTGTAAAACAATTTTAAACAAGTCACTCATATAATGACCCCTCACGAAATTATATAAGTGATTCCAAGACCCATCTTTAGAAAAAAATAGTCATCGTATGCTACCTTTATCTAAAAATGGTAAGTCAATACTTGACTAATTCTACCTTTATAACTCTTGGTTGCGGATATTTTAAACTAAATCCATCTCCTAGTCCCCCAAGATAAACGGCTATCTCGTTGAGTCCAATGACAATTTTGTTTTAATTGTGATTCGCATCACCCTACTTACCCGAGGTAAAAAGGGACCCACGAGCGTGGTAGCCCTAATGAACACGGGATTCATAGGTGTTACTAATTGGTAAGGCTAATCTCAATTTTTTAAGTTATGTGAGAGGTCTTGTCAATTTAGTTATTAACTCCCTATAAGCGAACTAAGTCGGTGAATTTTGAATAACTTTGAATTGACAATCGAGAAATAAAATGCATGTCGGCGATTTTGGCATGAGCGGAAAATATAAAGCAAACATATAATAAATCCTAGTATGGCCACCTAGCTAATCCAATTAACTAGACGATTACAAAATCGGAAACCAACTCCTTGGCCCCTTGCCTCTTCACGGTACATGCTCCAAAAAGGCACCGTCTTTTGGAACACCGACTTCGGGAATCTCCGTCTTCATAATAATTAATTACAAAAGATACAAATAAAATTCCTATTATACATTTGATCTAGAAAATGAAATGAAATTATTACAAACGGCGATACGAGATCGCAAATAAAATTACAACCGAATCGGTATTCCCTTACATTACGGGTAATACCGATTAAAATAATCTAGGTCATACTAGGTACAACTTGCATTAAAAATTAAATAAATGACATTCATTCATTTAAACATAACAACATAAATAAAATGCTGATAAAATATGCCAAAATCGCCCTTGATACTTATCATGCTCATTCTAGCTCGGTTTTATGGATTTTATCGATTTTTAACCATTAAAAATCAATAATCAACACTTAAATCGTATTTAAGCTCAAACTAATTATCTAAACTGATTTAGAACTCAAAATTAGTCCCCAATAATTTTGTTTATTTTTAATTAGTTTGAATTGATCGTATTTGCTAAATATAGAGGTTTAATCATCATTTATGAAATAAACCCAAAATAAAATATAAAAATAATAAAAATTTGAAAACAAAAATTTTGTACATTCTGGAACATTTCCAGGAACTCTAAAAAACATAAAAATTTGCCCAAAAATTTTGAATAAATTTTATGAACAAATAACATAGTATTCAACGATTTTATCAAATAAAAACCATTAAATATAGTAAAATAGTGAAACAAATTATAAAATTTCACCAAGATGATATAAAACAGATTATAAAATTTACCAAAAATTTTCAAGACCAGAAAAGAACGTTTCAATTTTATGATCATAATAATCTCAATTTATTGACTTTTATATTATAAAAATCAATCATCATGCAAAACTTAATTAAAAGTCACGAAATTTTACATATAATATGTACAACATGCATGTGAGATCATATAAAAATTTCATGGCCAGAATCAACATGCAACTATTTTTAGTTAACTTTTAACATCAAATATGCATATTAACATGATTTAAAGGCCATAAATCAAAATAAATAGCAAATTAATCCATAAAATCACCAAATTTGACCACAACCATTTTGAGGACAGTAGGTATGCATGCAAATCAAAAATTTTGTGCAAACCAACTTTGAACACAAATTTTCAATTTTACCCAAGTTATCGTATAACTCGATTTTAATGCCTAAAATCGACATGCATGTAACAATTGAGCTCTGATACCACATGAAAGTCCTAGACCTCTAATTAGTTCATTAAATTACATTAACTTAATGATTTAGGATCTAGTTATCATGCATGCAAATATAAAAGCATAAAAGAAAAGATAAGACGAAAACATCCTTACATGGGGGATTTTCGGTTCAATATGGGCACAATAAGAACTCCTTCTTATTGTTCTTGAGCATGAAATTAATGGATGATCCTCCATAAAACAACCTCCAAAGTAGAAGGCCTCCTTCTTGTTGCACCCAAGATTAAACCCAAATAATCTTAACTTATTATTAACTAGATAATAAGTAAGACATAATACTACTAATATTGTTGTATTACTACACTAGTAATAGGTTGAGAATATTAGTGTATATGAGTGTTTAGAAAGATATAGGAGGTTTTAGTGAGAAGATGTGAAAAAATGAAGAATCAAGTCAAGTGGAAAAATGAGCAACAAATGCTCATTTTATGGCACTATGGCCGGCACATTCAAGCCCAAAAATGGGTGATTTTCTTCTTATTTTATTCACATGCATAATGGTAGTGTATGGGATTGTATAATGATAATGATCATGTGTCATACATGTCATAATCATATGGTGGAGTGTGGAATTGGTAGAGCAAAATCACTAGTGATTTTGTCTACACAAAACCGGTGCACATGAGTCCACAATGGACCATTTTAATTTTTTTGATATTTGTCCCACAAATACTTATTAATCATATGCTTAATTATCTAGTATAATTAGATGTTAATTTGATCATATAACAATTATACGACATAAATTAATAAACAATATGTACTTAACTTTTAAGTGATATTTTACCATTATATCAATATATAATGGGTCCCACAATGCCCAGTTAATTTATTTTACAACTCTTTGTAAATATAATTAACTAATTACCTCTACCTCAAAATATATGCATTACCTCAACTAATTTAATGAATTAGCAATTAATCACTAAATTAAATCTTATTTAATCGTATTAAAATAAGACGTAAAATTTATTCAGTCTGTTATCGTATAATTGACTAATAACTTTAAGTGGAATGAGTTCCAACTCAATTTCCAATAAATAACTCTCGTAACTAAACGTACATATCAAATATATGTAATGCTCTAATTAAACTGTATCGTATACAAATAATTAGTATTCTATTTGGGTCTCATCCTATAGGTGTGACCTAAAGGGATCAGATGATTACCGCCGTCATACGACAATAACGTCAAACTCTAGTCAGCCAAGCGTTACCGATTTAAGTTAATCAACTGACGTGGAGTATCAAAATATACTAATCATGCCACGTATATTCAAAATGAGATTTATTATATAAATGCAATATTGTGGAGGACACTTACTCCAACAGGGTAGTGGTCTTTGAGGGTGGCGGCATTTAATTTGTGATAATCAATGCACATCCGCCACCCGGTCACGGGCCTAGAAGCAAGGAGAGTGCCATTCTCTTGTTCCACCATAGTCACCCCTCCTTTCTTGGGTACTACATGCACGAGACTCACCCACGAACTATCGGTGATTTGGTAAATAATGCCGGCCTCAAGCATTTTCATGACCTCGGTTTTCACTACCTCCGCCATCTTAGGGTTCAACCTACGTACCCATCCACTTTAGGCTTACTACCCTCCTCCAAGACTATTCGATGCATGCAAAGATTAGGACTTAAGCCTTTGATATCGTCAATGCTATATCCAAGTGAGCCCCTATGAGTTTTAAAGACTTTCAATAGTTCAAATTCTTGGTGCTCACTCAAATTAGCATTGATAATAACGGGATAAGTCTCTACATCACCTAAAAAGGAATACTTAAGTGAGGGAGGTAAGGGTTTGAGTTGTACCTTTGGAGGGAGAAGGCCCTCCACCTTCTTCAAGAGCTCATCATCTACCTCATGGTCATCTCTCATTTCCTCATCATGGAGTGCCACTTGTAGAGCTTCTTCTTCACGTTTCTCTTCTTCATGTACCTTTTCAACCACTTCTTCTATGGCTTCTATGGAGCATGCTTTATGAAACATCGGTCCCTTCACTAAATGAGGAAGATTAAACTCAAGGGTTTTGTTCCCCACCCTAAAGGTTAGCCGCCCTTACCTCACACCAATGAGGACTCTTCCGGTAGCCAAAAAGGGCCTACCGAGGATGATGGGAGTGTGGCTATCCTACGGGATATCTAGAACAACAAAATCCGTGGGATTCAAAAACTTACCAACCTTAACGGGTACGTCCTCAAGCACACCCAAAGGTTGCTTAAGGGACCTATCCGCTAGTTGGAGAGTCATAGAAGTGTGGGTTAAACTATCAAGCCTAATTCTTTTTGCAATTGTCAAAGGGATGACACTCACACTTTCACCGTTGTCACACAATGCCCTTGAAATTAGGACACCCACTACTACACAAGGGATTGAGAAACTTCCGGGGTCCCCAAGCTTTTTATGCATTTTGAAAGAGTTAGGATTTATGAGGAGAGCACTACACTCCGCCTCCATAACCATAACATCTTGGGTACCCAAAGTCCTCTTGTGAGTCAAGATGTCTTTGAGAAATTTTGAGTAAGTGGGCATGTTTAATATGACCTCGGCCATAGGCAAGGTTAATTCAAGTCCCTTAAGCATTTTTTGGAATTGAGTGAACTTGAAGTTTTCCTTTGTCTTTAATGCTCTAGAAGGGTAGGGGATATCGGAAATAACAAGTGGAGAATCGGGAGATACCTTTGGAATGGGAGTTTTCTTAGTTACCTTAGCCTTTGCTATTGGTTGCACCTCTACTCCTTCATCATTGGCCTCCTTGATCATCTCCTCCTCATAAGGCACGCTTTCAACATATACGTCTTCACCCTCCTTGGGTTGATTTTCAAGGCTTGAGCTTCCATCAACTTTACCCTTTCCCTTGTCATCATCTTTCAACTCCAAGGTGGGAGTCAAAACGGGCTCTTCAATTTCTTCACCCTCCTCAACATGCTCTTCATATGGAGTTTCATCATTTATCATGTCCATGTAAGGGTTCTCGAGTACAAGTCCACTCCTCAAAGTCTCCGCACATGCTTGGTGAGTTGATGAAGCATCCTTGAAGCTTTTACCTTGAGCAAAAAGACCTCCCGGAGGCCTTTGAGGATTGTTCAATGCTTGAGAAGCCAACCTTGCTTCCAATTCCCTCACTTCTTTCTTGTGAGCATTAGTGACATTTTGCAAGGCCAAGTTGTTTTGGATCTCCATGTTCTTGACAAGTTTCAAAACATCACTCATGGAAGGCTCATTCTCTTGGTGAGGTTCGTTGGTTAAAGGGAGTGCAAATCCATAGTCATTTCGACTACTTGAACCTTGATTGTTGTTCCTTTGGTTGTTGAAATTTCCTTGTTGGTTGTTGATAAAATTTCCTTGTTGTCGTCTTGAACCTTGACCATTGAAATTCGGTCCTTGATTGTTGTGGTTGAAATTTGACCCTTGGCCTTGGAAAGATTGTTCGGGGAACCCTTGACTTGATTGATTGTTTTGGTTGCCTTGGTAAAATTACCGTGGCCTTGGTTGTTGAAGTTTGGGTTCCCTTGGTTTTGGTTCCAATTACCTTGGTTTTGAAAGTTACCATGTGTGTTGCTTGCTGGAAGCTTCTGGACCAACTTGGGCCTCGTCTATTCCTTTGAGTTTCATTCTTGCGAACGAATTACCTGAGATGCCTGTGCCCATAAGAAATCGCGAAGCAACAGCCCGCTCTAGCCCCTTCTCGCTCTTCAGGCACTCGAACCCTCTTGTATCACATCTAGACAAATAGAAGCGGGGAGGCGAGAGGGAAACAGATACTCAATTTAAAGTGAGTAAACAGAATTCCAAGAAATAAAGATTTTTCACCAAAAAAGGTAGCGAAGTCACCCCCATTCTCGATTTCCAAGAATTTCCAGGAACATTTAGTTTCTGAGCGGGCACGGATATGAGTTGGCGGTTCGAGGCTCCTATAAGAGAAGGATGCCCCCTTTTACTTTTATAGGTGGGGATACCACTGCCTTATTGAAGCCGCTGAGTGAGCACCTAAGCTCGGAGGAGTCGTAACCTTTTAGCAGGAGATGATAAAGCTGAAGTTAAGGAAGACTTTTCCTAGTAAAAAAAGACCTAATTACGAAGAAAATTTTGAAAGAATTTAGAAAGTTCCTGTGAATTCGAACTTTTTGGTCTTTTCTGTTGCTTCTAATGTCCTTTTTTTTGTAGATTGAGCCTTTCCGCTTCGTCGATCACCAGCTCGCGCCGGTACTTCCCTCTAGGCGTAACCTTGATAATTGAAATTATGGTTTTGAAATTGGTTGGATCCTTGGCCTTGTTGTGAGTTGTTGAATTGGTTGTTATAGTTTCCTCTTGGAAATTGACCTCTCCCTCTAGGTTGGGAAAAACCCGGAGGGTTGGAAGTTTGAGCTTGTGGGTGTTGAGGGTTCAACACATTTTGGCTTTTATAGCTCATATTTGGGTGAATTTTCAAACCCGGATGATAGAAGTTGAAGTTGGGATTGTAAGCACCTTGGTTTTGGAAGGGAGGCCTTGAGGGCCGTGGGTTGTTGTTGACCCATTGAAAGGCATTCACATGTTGAAAGTCACTCCCTCCTTCATTGTCATATGACACATTATTCCCACAAATTTCAAAAGTGTGTCCATACCCATTGCAAATTTCACAAGTAGGGGTTTGATAAACCTCCACCATGGGAGGTGCATTAGACCCACTAGCTTCATTCACATGATGGCCTTGACTTTGATTGTGAGCCTTTTGAAGCTCGGCTAAAACCTTAGTAAAAGTTTGTGTGAGCAAGTCAATCTTGGCATTAGTATCCGCATTTGAAAAGTTCTCACTTGGGTATTTCGAACTCCTCCTCAAGCTATTTTCTCTAGTTCCATAGCTAGACTCGGACTCAACCATTTTTTTAATCAATGCCAACCCTTGTTGGTCATTCAAATGATCGAAACTTCCCCCGCGGATGCATTCACCATAGCCTTGGTTTGAGGGAGAAGAGTTTGAAAGAATGTTTGAGTGACAACCAATCCGCTATGCCATGATGAGGGCAATGGGCAAGTAGATCAATGAATCGATCTGATGCCTCTCCCAAGGATTCTCCATCCTCTTGTTGGAAGGTTGTTATCTCATTCCTTAGCATTGCCGTTTTTGAGGTGGGGTAATACTTGCTTAGAAACTCCTTAGCTACGACATCCCAAGTAGTAAAAGTGTTTGGAGCATGGTTATTCAACCACCTCTCCGCCCGGGCTTTAAGAGAAAATGGGAACAACATTAGGCAAAGGGTCTCCTCGGGTACACCATTTCTCTTCATGATTGCAACCCTACTCTTAAACTTCCTCAAGTGAGCGTGAGCATCCTCATCGGGAAGGCCTCCAAAGCTATCCCGCTCAATCGAACTCATTTGAGCCGGGTGTATCTCGAACTTGTTTGGGGCCAAAACACCGAAATTGATTGGAGATTGAGTATCATCATGATTAGGTCGGTTACGGTCACGTAGAGTAGTCATTTGTGGTTGGTTTTGTTGTTGAGGTGTTGTACGTGGTGAATTTGGTGGTGTGTTTTGTAGAGTATTGTAGAAGGGGTTTTCGAACGTGGGTTCAATGGTGTTGCTTTGTGGGTGATCGGTTGTTGGAGTGGATGTAGAAGCGGTGGAAGTATTGGCTTGTTGACGCCTAACCATTGTTGAATTTCTTACTCGAGAAAGTGTATTAGCTCGTGGAGTCCTAAACAACCTTTCGGGCTCCGGATGGCTCAAGAACGATCCTTCACCCCTAGGCATGCACTCAAAAGCAACTCAAAAACAAGTTAGACTCCTAGTGTGTTTTGGGCACACTAGGGAAAGACAATAATGCAAGGCACTCTACAAATAGTCAAACAACTAAACACCAACAAAATCAACAATAACTAAGTATGACTAAATCTAAGACACAAAGCAAACTATGAGTTTCCTAACGCCATCCCCGGCAACGGCGCCATTTGATGAAGAGTGGTTTCGTCATCAATTCACACATCAAAAATAAACCCGATATAAGTAGTATATAGGGGTCGAATCCACGAGGATGGAGGGGTCAACTACAAGTTTGATCACTCCCTATTTTAGCCTAACAAGAGTTGGATGAGAAGATTAACTATGAACTACTAAATGCAAGAAATTGCTAAAATGATATGGGTGAAAACAATTTATGAAAAACTAAGGTAAAGGGTTTACCTTAGGGGGATCAATGGGTTAGTTAAGTAATTAGCAAGTGGTAATAAGTTTGAGTAGAGTTAATTGCTAATGTCTCAAAAATTAATAATCTTCAACAAAGCTATCGCATTTGTCTCAAATTACTCATATAAACACTAGTCTAATCATCTCTACCACCGTCGCTTAAGAGATAATCAAACGATATCCGATAAAATGCGCAACTTTCGTTTAGGCATTTCATCGAACACCTAGTGTGCATATGGGTAATACTCTAATTATTACCACAAGACTACTAATCACTCAACAAATTCTCTCACATAATCCTCCCTTAGGTCCTCCCTAAACCCTAGAGGGAGACTACTCACTCATATTAAGGGAAAGCAAACAACTAAACAATAAAAATAAGGAGATGAACATCATACTTAGGAAATGAATAATTCTAACAATCAAATGACAAATAATTAACTTGAAATGAAATAAATTGCATAAACAACTAAAAGGTGAAGAATTTATACCAACAATACTTGTATTAATGAATAGGGAGAATGTCTTCACCCAAAATCTTCAATACAAACCCAAGAATATGATAGTTCTACTAAGAGAGACTATATCTACTAACTTGAATTGAGAAACTAAACTTAATTAAGGAACGATTAAGAGAGTAATTAGTGAGTATTAGAGATTACAAAATTTCTAGGGTTTTGTGCTAAGAGTTGATAAAAAGCTGCCTACAAATATTAGGAAGAGGGTATATATAGGTATCTCAAAATTAAAAACGAAAATTGAAGAGCAAAGTGAAAATGCGGCTTTGTGTTCCCGGCCGCCGGCCCTGTTACCGGCCTGGAGCACATCAGACCCTTCCTTCTCTTCTTCTCCAAAAATAATCTAAGTATAGGAAAATGGAGTCCCATTCGGGTGCCCAGCCTCCGGCCTCTGATCGGCCTGGAGCACGCCAAGATTCTCGAACTTTTTTCCATTGTAGTCTGATGTTGCGCAGGCCGGGTGGTAGGCCGGCCACCGGGTGCCCGGCCTGCGCTACCTGGCCAACTTGTTCTTCCTCTCTTTTTCATTCTTTGTAGGGGTTGAGGTCCGAGCCGGGTGGCCGGCCGCCGGTAGGAGGACCGGCCTGCGCCACCTGAGGGCTCTCTCACTTCATTTCTTCTTCTCATCTCCAAATCCCGACTCATGGAAGGCCTTTATGCTTCGATTTATTCATTTCCGCCTTAATTCCTGCAAAATGAGATCGACATTCATAGCACGGGAAATCGGGTAGCAAAATGCAATTAAAGACATGCATATCCGTGTAAACGGACCAAAATGGGGACGAAAATGAGAGGAAAAATGTAACTAATTAAATGCTTATCAGACATACTAAATACCGACACAATTCATGTGATATAAACATGCGAGATTTTATATATTTTAAACATGAATATTTAATGTCATTATGAAAGTTTATAAGATAACAAACCATATAAACTATTACATGTAAAGGCAAGTGGAAAAAAATGAGAAAAATGGTACAGGGGTCCCAGCCAGTCAGGTGGACCGGCTTTTAGGTACCCGGCTGGTACCACGAAAACATTGAACCAAAAATGACAACTTACAGGGACTCCCAGCCGGTGGGTGTGACCGGCGGCCGGTGGGCCGCTGGGTTCACAAGTCAACTGAAAAAGTCAAGAAAAGGGGAAGGGGGAGAGTTCTAGCCGGTGGGACCGGCTGCCAGGTGGCTGGCTGGGATTCGCGGTCTTAACAAAAAACAACCAAACTTACAGGGGTGCCCATCCGATTAGGGAGGACCGGTGGTCGGTCGGCCGGCTGGGACTCACGCATCACCAAAATCACAAAAATTCATCCAATTTAACATCAGGGGCTCCCAGTCGGTGTGTGTGACTGGCGGCCGGTCGGCCGGCTCGGACAAATTGCCCGAAAAACAACATTCAACAACAACAATTATACCAAATCCTTTGATACCCATTTAATCAAAACGACATTTATCATAAGATTAGTCTCTAAAGATTTGTTTATAATTTTAACAAGGGGTTAATAATTTTTATTAAAAAAGTTATTCGTTTATTTATAAATGCGGTCAGGGCTGAGACAAATTTTTGTTCAAACGCTTGTCCATAATTAGATCAAAAAATACATATAGTCGTTTTGGGCTCACCCCTAGGCATTTATGGGCCAAAATAAAAGCCCAAACGTTTTAAAAAAGAGGGTTAGATCGGGTCGGACAATTTAAACGATTTGGAACGTTTAAACTAAAGAAAGTACTAATTTTTTACGATAACTTTTGAAATAAAGATTATAGGTCACCATCAGAAAAAAATAGGATTTAATAAACTGAAAAATGTATAAATATCTTTCTTACTTAATGTTGGATTAAAACTATTTAAAACTTCTTATATAATTAATATATGGTCAAATAAACGCTTTCAAATATTTTACAAAAAACGTAGTTCTTTGAATGTCAATTTATATTTATAGGTAAAGATAAAGAAATAGACATCCACTCGTAGGTACTATATATTTTGAAAGGACATCCTTTTTAAATCTCAATAAATATACATTAGTCTCGGAAGAGTTGTTTATAATTTAACAAGGGGTTAACAATTTTTATTAAAAAATTTATTCCTTTATTTATAAATGTGGCCATGGCTGGGGCAAATTTTAGTATAAACGCTTGTCCTTAATTAAATCCAAAAATACATATGGTCGTTTTGGGTTCATCCTTAGGCTTTAGGCTTTTATGGGCCAGAATAATAGCTCTAGCGTTTTAATAAAGGGGTTAGATCAGTTAAGACAATTTTATCACCTCTAACGATTTGGAACGTTTAAACTAAAGAAAGAATTAAATTTTAACGATAACTTTTGAAATAGAGAATATAGATTACTGTTGGAAAAAAATAAAATTTAATAAACTGAAAAATGTATAAATATCATTTTTTTTTTTTTGGTAGAATGTTAGTATATTAAAATCAAGTGCCACAATTTTACAAAAGCAATTACTATAAATGGCCAAATGGAGGTAGAACTACGATACTTAGTTCTCTAAGACATGTTGAATCCAATCCTTATCCTTATTACACATTACACTAGTATTACTCCCTCGAACTCGAGCGATGATGACTTTGATAATCTGGTCTACCAGCAGCCCATGCATCTTCACACAAAGACTCAATCTTGCATGGTTTCTAGTAGTCCAAATCATATATGCCATACCCAAATGACAAGCATATATGATCTTCCTTTGAAGTAGGTTTCTTCTCCTTCCATTCCTGAACCACTCCACCATGTCCTCAGGCCTGAATTGCACCTGCAATTTCAGTTGAAGCATGGACAAACACATCCCGCTGAACTGAAATTTGTAGAATAGATGCTCACGATTCTCAATAAAGTTCCCACAATTATAACAATCTTCATCACCCCCAAAATCCATAACTTTCATTCTATTATTTGTACGCAAACACCTATGTTAAAGGAGCCAAAAAATAAATGAATGACAAGGCATACACAGCATATTCCAAGTAACATGGAACCAACCTACTCTCTGTTGCACAAGAATTAGCCACTTATATCCCTTATGTAGTGTGTAATTATCATTGGAATTGCCCCATTTATTGTGACACCCTCAAATTTGCGGAAAGAAAAAAAAAATTTAAATAAATAAAAGATGAGAATACGTTTCTAATAGGTTCACCTTAGTGAAAATCGGTACATTTTAAAACCGGAACCTATTATTAAATATATTCATCATAAGAAGGTGTCTTAAATAAAAAGGTTCATAACAAATACGGAAATAATATTATACAATAAAAAGTATCTGAAACGGGAGACATATCTCCCGTATAAATACAGAAACAAAAGAGTGTATAATAGTATACAATCCTAAGAACCGAATATAGGTCCAAGGTAATTACTTCGCTCGCTAGCTCGTCAATGTACCCCAAATATGCATTCACCACCTGTTCGACCGCATTAAATATAAACACGGAAGCCACAGTCAGTGGGGAGTAACTCCGAGTTCTCCCAGCCACGAAATGTCGAGTTTAATGAAACATGAATAACATAAAAGCAATGTATATGGAAAATACAAAACCTTAACATATATGATATGCTTTTCATGTTATGAAACAATTAACTAACATATAACCTAGCATATGAAAGCTATCATGTGAATCCGATAATAAACTATAACACGAGGTAGGGAAGCTGGTATGCTAGCTCAGAGGTTACCATGTAACATGGCCATGATACACTCAAACCCTAATCAACACGTAATCATGTGAATCAGTTAACAATCGGTAATCCAAACTCTATCAACCTTAGCCGGCTTGCATCTCACCTTCTAAGATTCATAGAATCATACAAACATGAAAGACAAATACTTCTACAAACAGGCATAAGTTCTTAGCACCGTCAATAGTCGACTTCTGTAACTCGAGGCTATACCACAAGGTAGGAAAACATCCTAGTCCTAGACTGATCAGACCTAGCGAAAACAGCTATTCCATTCCCCGTCTCATGACATAACCGTACACAAGAAACTCTGCTAGGCGACCCCCTAAGCAGAGATGGCTAGTACTTAAGCTGGCTCCCTTCCCAAAGCGGAACTCTTAGGATGCCATGCCCCGGCTTGGTATCAAAAGGCCCAAGCCAGTGACACAAAAGCTATCAAGCAGTGAACATATACTCGTTAAAGTTGGTAAGGCCTATCAATGTCATGGTACAAGATACTCATTTAGAATTAGAATGGTCAATACACCATATACTCATAATTCTCTATGGGTACTTAGTCAACACGACACCAACCATATAATTAAACAGTCACGGGAAAAACATCCTATCATGTGACTAATTGCATATAAATCATATTCAAATATCATATCGCCTCATATCTACTAAGGCTCATTCATTCATTCATAAAAATAAAACCTTACCTGAAGACAAATCCCCGACCCGAGTCCGCCGACGGGTCATCGAGTCAAAACGGGGCTTGACTAGATCTTAGTTTGACCAAACCCGTTTGGTCAAACCGGCTAGAAACAGAGTCTTTACCACATAGACTTGATCATAAAAATCATCATATTCATTACATGTTATTTTATTAAAACTTCTAACATGTGAATTATTATATCATACAAAAACCCGCTAGACTTAAAGGATATCAAATTCAACTACCATCTCGTATTATAATTTCTAACATGTGAGAAATAATAATTTTATGAAAAACCTTTTTAATTAAATATTTTGCTTATTAACATTTCCCACTTGCTAAATATTACAAAACACGATAAAATGACGATAACTCAAAAACCGTCACAAGTCCCAAAGTGGGACCCACGGGCTGATTTTGGGCCGAGACACACATGGGCCTGGACTGGGCCCCACGGCCTAGTTTTGGGCTGTTTTGGCCTTTTTATCAATTTTACTAAAAACCGTTTCTAATTATTTCCCGCATGCTTAACATAATTAAAACCCGTCAAAACAACAACATAACAATCAAACATCGACACAACCCAAAGACCAAAACCCGGACCCACCATGGACCAACCCAGACCGGTCTGGACCGGGCCTGAACCGGCCTGAACCAGCTGGTTTGGGTCCGGTTTTCCAGCCACCTTATCCGGCCACCACCATCATTCACACCAAATTATTTCTAACATGTTTTAATCAATGAACAACCATTTTAACATCCAATTCAACCATCATCCATACTAAATCATGATTACTAACAATCCTAAAAAAATGTCAAGAACACTAGACTTGTTATAAATTCATACAACATGATAAAAACCACCACTTATCATGTTACTAACTAAAAATCCATAAATCATCATAACATGAATAAAAACCAAAGATGAACCAAAAACCAAAAACCAAAAGAAACAAAGGCTATGTAACATATATTCGTCGAGTAACTCGGAATCGTTACCTTAGCTAGTAAAATCAATTAGCACCAAAATAAGAAGTAAAGAAAAATAAGAAACCCGTCTTCTAATCTTCTCCTAAAATATACGAGTCACAAAACTCGTCTTCAAAATCTTCCCCTATAAGAAATGACAAGGAAAACATTATTAGAACTTAAAATATGAATTCCCATAATTAAAGTGTTGAAAACGATTTTGTCGGAATTGGAAATAAAACGTACTTGAAGATGGAGAGCGAAGAGGAGATTCTAGAAATATAAGTTAGGACGGATTTAATTAAGAAATGAAGGTTTTATGATGATTTTGCTCAAGAACGACGAAGAACAAATGAAGAACGACGAAGAACGAATGAAGAACGATGAAGAACGATTAATGAGATCTTAATTTGATTGATTGTTAAATGAAAAGTTGTTGGTGAGTAATGAAAAGAAAGAAAATATCAAGGCTTAAGAGGGGAAAAAGAGACGTGTGAAATGGAGAGGAATCGGGTCTGTTTTTACGCGATTTGCGGAGTTTAAGTTGACAGACCGATAAAGGTACAAATATCTTAGATATTTTTATTAGTTTAATCATATTAATTAAAAGATCTAATATGAGTGGAAAAAAAGTGACATGGGGCGTGTGACTCATGTCAAAGTCGGGTTTCAGGACTTAAGTTGACCCGGGAATAGTTAAATGACGTTCGAGTTAAAACCGTAAAAGTTATTCTTTAATTCCAAATAAATTTAAAATAATTATATTAAATTTTCATAAATCCAAATAAATCTTAATAAAAATAAATTAAAAATATTATTTTTTTAAATAAAATTTCGGTCTTCAAAATTACAAGGCGAGTCGGAAAAGTCAACGAAAGTCAAAGTCTACTTAAAAGTCAAGAAAAGTCAAAGATGACTTAAAAGTCAAGAAAAGTTTATGACGACTTAAAAGTCAAGAAAAGTCAATGACGACTTTAAAAAGTCAAGAAAAGTCAAAGACGACTTAAAAGTCAAGAAAAGTCAAAGATGACTAAAAACGGGATTTTCATGAAATCTCTCAGAAATTCCAAATACGAACTCGGAATTTCAAAATACGACTCGAAACAATAAATTCTATTTTAAAAACTTAACCTTACTGAAAAGTATCCTTAAGAAATTTTACTAGAAAAATTGGGTACTTCTCGGGTTGTTACAATTTAAATAAAACTATTTAAAAAAGGTTTTGAAAAGGTTTGACGTAAATTCGACATGAATCTTACATGAATCAAATAAAGTACAAAATAAAATACAAAAGATGGGATTAGTACACCCTATGACTTACATGTTTGACGAAACGAGATTAACTAAGTTGCGTTTTAGTGATAGCTCGACTCGAATGTAAAGAAAGTCCCCTCGTTAGAGGACTAAAATCGATTGAATGATTGATTGATTAAGTGTAGTGGTCAAATTGGTAGGTCATGCAAAACGAGACGGGAGAAGAGAAGGGGCGGAACACTCGCGTGCCCTAAAAGTGAGAACGAAACTCTCCTTTTATAGGGAAAAATAGCAAGAGTTTTGGAATAACTCGAACTAGGAATGAAATCTAGAAAATATTCCGGAAAACAGAGAAAAAAGCTAGGGAAGTGACGCAGCAGATGATGCACCTCTTCGAAGAGGCGCAACAGATGCTGCACCTATTTCCCAGAGGGTTCCTACCGCGGAAGAAGAATTGTGGTAGTTCTATACTTCCCTTTTAAAGGATATGAGATATATTTTATCAAAAAAGATAAAATTTGAAATATTAATAAAATATCCAGAATATTCCCGCGCGTTCCGACTCGGAGTTTTAAGACGGTTTATAGAAAATGAAGCGGTTTTCGACCCGGACTCCAAATTAACTCTAATGACTGTCAAAACGACCGTATCGGCGCGTAGATCACGATCAAGGGGTAGACAAAAGTATTTTGGCTATCTCTTAACGATAAACTTACGAATTGTCATAAATCGTTCCGCGTATCAAACATGCGGCCCAATCATCACTGGGTGGTAGGCAGAACGTGTAGAAATGAGGCATCTACAGAGCCCCCACCTTGATTGAGGCTTGGACAAGGTAAAGTCAAAGTATAGCCATTAGGTCAATCGAAGATTACAACCTGACGACTATGACGACGCGAGGCGGTTCAAGGGGTTTGAACTAAGAACCTGTTGTCGGGAACATTTTAAAGTCTGTCGACCATCGTGGAGGGTCGTTTAAAGTCCGTTAGACTACGTATGAAAGCTCGCCAGCCATAAGAAGGAGTCATACCTGAGAATCTTCTTATGAGGAATGAGGTGCGCTACGAGGCTCGCCAGCCGTCTGAATAGGGTTGCGTCGTGAGGCTCCCCAGTTGCTTGAATGTGATGCGTAATGAGGCTCGCCAGCCGCTTGAGTGGGGCGCGTTATGAGGCTCGCCATTCGTTGGAACAAGGTTGCGTTATGAGGCTCGCCAACCGTTTGAATAGGGTTGCGTTATGAGGCTCGCCAGCCGTTTGAGTAGGGTTGCGTTATGAGGCTCGCCAGCCGTTTGAATTGGGTGCGTAATGAGGCTCGCTAGTCGTCATATGTGAGAATCTGTCTGTCTCTGTCCTCAGACGAACTCTCGTCGGGGAAACATATATTGAAAGGAATTGGTTATACGGAAGGCTCTGTCAGGGTCGAATCATTCCGTGGAATTTGCTCGGTTGTGGCGAGCAAAATTCTGGTAATAAATGATGGGCCCACGGATTGTATGTCCGGAAGGTGTGTCTCTGCTGAGATGATAACATCAGGCGATGGTTTTGAAGCATGTCAAAGCGCGGGTTGTACGAAAGACTTTGTCAGGATTGAATCATTCCGGGGAATCTGCTCGGTCGTGGTGAGCAACATCCTGATGATAAAAGATGGGCCCACAGATTGTATGTCCGAAAGGTGGGTCCTGCAAGCATTGTTTGTGTCTTGTTTTTTTTTTGTTTTTTTGTTGTTTTTGTATTGGTTTGAAAAGTGATGAACGATCGTCAATTGAAGAGTTTTTTTGTATTGATTTGATAAGTGACAAATGATCGTCAAATGAAGAGTTTTTTTTATCTTTGTAGGAGATCGATGTGGCAGGCGTCAAGCCCCCGGCTTAGCTCGAGGTGTTTGTTTTGTGAATTGAATTGGAAAGTGACAAATGATCGTCATTTGACAGTTATTTTTGAATTGATTTGATTTGAAAAATGACGAATGATCGTAAATTGAAGATTTTGTTTGAATTGATTTGATTTGAAAAATGACGAATGCGCCAATTCAAGATTTTGATATGTGTAGGAAACCGAGGTGGCAGGCATCAAGCCCAAGCTAACCTCAAGGAGTTGGCTATTTTTATTGCATATGAATGCGTTTGATTTTTGTACATTTGGATTTTTGACTTTGTTTTGGGCGAGAGCCTCCAGCCTTGGATTTTTGGATTATGTTTAGGGCGAGAGCCCCCAGTTTGATGTACATGATTCTTTTGAGTGCCTCTAATGTTGGGTATTTTCTGTTTCTGCAGGTTAGTCTAAAGAACAGGTTTGGTAGACGACGGTTTCTGCTGTCATGCTGCTGAAAATCACATAGAAATCACATAATTTACATGTAGCATGTTGGTGGCCTAAACTGGGGCAAAAATGGGCTAACCCCTAAAAAATTTTTTTAAGAGAAATGTATAAGTGTTTGAAATGAGCAGACATGTGTAAGTGTTTGAAATGACCAGACATGTGTAAGTGTTTGAAATGAAGAAAGAGGATTGAAATGATTCCCCTAAAAGGATGAAAGAAAATGAATAAGTGTGCTCATTTGGCAGCCATGTCGTCTTCCGTCTTGAAAACTGAACCCGGCAAGGATTAGGAAATCCTAGATGAAGTTAGTTAAGAAATTGACGAGATTTTCCTTTATTATTCTTATCGAATTTCAAATGCAAACGCAGATGTCCTTCTGCTTACATTTAAAATAATGACGAGTTGAATCCTGTGAAGGATTGCCTACGTATTCATTAAAAAATGAAATCAAACCATGTGCGTAGTTCAAAAATGTAAAAAAATAATCGTTCGAAGCAAGAGCTTGTAATGAATTTAGAATTCAGTTTATTTGATGACATGAGGATACCCAAATGTCAAAATGTAAGAGCATAGCGACATTGATTTTGACTGGCCATGGCCGTTTTTATTTCGTGTCGCACGAGCGGCACGTAGGTTACGTGAGGCGTGTTTTTGTTTTTTGCCTAAGAAATTGAACGAGTGTTGCCTGAGAATTTGAATGAGTTTTGCCTGAGAATTTGAATGAGTTTTAACCTCTTTACAGTAACAAGCTCGACGAATTACGCAAAAATAAATCTATAGAAATAAAATATTTTTGTGACCGTATAAGCTTAGTGTACATCCATCGAATTCTTAGATGCTAAACAAGGGTGATAAGAAACTGAATGGAGTGGAAGGGTCTAATGGTGTTAGAAGACACCGGAGATCTGTGTATCTCTCTCACTCACATAAATGGATGAAAGGATCATCCCAAAGGGTATGAAGACATGGTAACTGCGAATTGATTCGTCTGAAATGACTATTTGAAAGATTTTGTTTTGTTTGTAATTTTTGACTGGAGAGATTTTTGATCTTGTCTCGTGAATTTTTGAAAATGTTCGAGACTTTTGATTTGAAGTCGTTGTTGGAGAGTTTTTGATTTGAAGTCGTTGCTTGACTGTTTTTTTTTATTTGAAGTCGTCATTGAACTGTATTTTGATTTGATAGTCGTTGTTTGACTTTTTTATTTAATAGTCGTTGGACTGTTTTTGATTTGAAGTCGTGGTTGGACTATTTTTGATTTGAAGTCGTTGTTGGACTGTTTTTGATTTGACAATTTTAGGCACGATTTCACTAAAAACTTGATTTGGCCCTCGGGTAAGCTAGTTTACTAGCACCCATGGCAATGGTATTGAATTGTTTGGCATAGTATGCAATTCGTCTTTGTCTGGTAGTCATATGAAATATAGGAATTGACGAATCAGGTAGAAAAATTGAGTTTCCAAACTTAAAGGTCACCTAGAGACACAGCGATCAAAGTGTTCACACCACAAGCTATGGAAAATGTGGTAAATGCACGCCCTTGTTAAGGCTTATTCTAAAAGGTCGAGTGTTCTACACTAAAGAGATACGACTAAAGTATTTTGAGTCTATTCTACTGGTTAACGGAAAAAAGTAGAACAAGTGACTAATAAAAAGTACATGTGCTCTTTCTTGTTTTGTTTGAAATTTGAAAAAAGACTAGGATGGTCTTATTTATTAACAAATGCTAATATAGTGAAGACAAATAGCCCCTTTCATATTCCGTCTTCAATTCTTTTTCCTAGCACAATTAAGTACTTGAAAGACTTTATGTTCTAGTATCTCAGGTTGTTTGCATAAACGGGTCTCAAATTGTCCACGAACTTTTCCACAAGAGTAGCTTCATCTGGACGTTCGACAAGTTGTGTGCTAGTCTTCCTCCACCTAGTTAGGAAGTCGTGAAACCCTCTTTCTCATTTTGGGTAAGAACCTCCAGAGTACGAATATTGACTTGAATCTCAACATTGTCTACATATTGTTTGGCGAACTCGATTACGGCATCATCCCAGTTGTAATTTTCTTGTGTTCTAGATAATAGAACCACTGCTTAGGAATGGTCTCGAGAGATGAAGGGAAGAACCTTAGGAACATCTCTAGTTTGATGCCTTTGATAGACATATAATTTTTGAAGGCACGAATGTGATGCAAAGGGTTCTCGTGCCCCTTGAACATTGGGATGTCAGTCATGTTGAAGTTGGTTGGCAATTGGGCATTTACCGCTTCATATTTGCGATTATTCTCCCTGTAGATCACATCCCCTTTGAGGTACATTAATTGCTCCTCCAAGTATTGGATTTGCTTTTCAGCTTTAGTAAGAACTGGTGGGGGATGGACTTCTGGTTGTCCCACAAAGGGTGGAATGTTATCATGCACACTAGCATAAGGAATGTCTGCACGAGAAATCCTAGCTTCTATGGCGACAATTCGGCCTTCAATGTCATTGAGGCGAGCATAAGCTTGGTCCTGACTTGTTTGGAGACGGATAAGCGCAGCTAGGATTAGATCATTACCATTCGGGTTTTGCTTGGGTTGATGAACACTGAGGTAAGAGACCAAAGACGGATCAAAACATGATCGACTATTCTAGCACACTTAGGCCCCGTTTTTTTGGATTCATTTTGCTAAACTTTTCTGAACTGAACTTATAGGAGCTGAACTTTTCTTAATTGAAAATATAGGAGCTGAACTGAACTGAACTTGTAGGAGCTGAACTTATAGGAGCTGAAACTCTCAGACTTACATGTTTGACGTAAAACCGACATTAATCTTACATGAATTAAATAAAGTACAAAATAAAATACAAAAGATGGGATTAGTACACCCTCAGACTTACATGTTTGACGAAACGAGATTAACTAAGTTGCGTTTTAGTGATAGCTCGACTTGAATGTAAAGAAATTTCCCTCGTTAGACGACGAAAATCGATTGAATGATTGATTGATTAAGTGTAGTGGTCAAATTGGTAGGTCATGCAAAACGAGACGGGTACCCAGAAGGATGTGAGTTTACGTGGTCGATTGATCAAGTATGTAGATGTCAAAATGCCTAAAGAAAGGTCTAGAATGCAAAGAGGGAGAAGAGAAGGGGCGAAACACTCGCGTGCCCTAAAAGTGAGAATGAAACTCTCCTTTTATAGGGAAAAATAATGGGTACATCACATATACCTTAAAGGGAAGGATTGGGATTAGTACACTCCTAATATGGATATTAGCTGGTAGGTTCTAGAGGAAGGTTTTGGCTGTGAAGCTAGAATAGCGACCGGTTAGTGTTCATTGGTGGTTTTACGGTTTATTATCGATCCACAAGTCGATTGATCAAGTTGTTGGACTGTTTTTGCTTTGACAGTTTTAGGCACGATTGCACTAAAAACTTGATTTGGCCCTCGGGTAAGCTAGTTTATTAGCACCCATGGCAATGGTATTGAATTTTTTGGCATAGTAGGCAATTTGTAATTGTCTGGGAGTCATATGAAATATAGGAATTGACGAATCAGGTAGAAAAATTGAGTCTCCAAACTTAAAGGTCACCTAGAGACACGGCGATCAAAGTGTTCACACCACAAGCTATGGAAAATGTGGTAAATGCTCGCCCTTGTTAAGGCTTATTCTAAGAGGTCGAGTGACCTACACTAAAGAGATACGACATAAAGTATTTTGAGTCTATTCTACTGGTTAACGGTAAAAAGTAGAACAAGTGACTAATAAAAAGTACATGTGCTCTTTCTTGTTATGTTTGAAATTTGAAAAAAGACTAGGATGGTCATATTTATTAACAAATGCTAATATAGTGAAGACAAATAGCCCCTTTCAGATGTCGTCTTCAATTCTTTTTCCTAGCACAATTAAGTCCTTGAAAGACTTTATGTTCTAGTATCTCAGGTTGTTTGCATAAACGGGTCTCAAATTGTCCACGAACGTTTCCACAAGAGTAGCTTCATCTGGACGTTCGACAAGTTGTGTGCTAGTCTTCCTCCACCTAGATAGGAAGTCGTGAAACCCTCTTTCTCATTTTGGGTAAGAACCTCTAGAGTACGAATATTGACTTGAATCTCAGCATTGTCTACATATTGTTTGGCGAACTCGATTGCGGCATCATCCTAGGTTGTAATTTTCTTGTGTTTTAGATAATAGAACCACTACTTAGGAATGGTCTCGAGAGATGAAGGGAAGATCCTTAGGAACATCTCTGGTTTGATGCCTTTGATAGACATATAATCTTTGAAGGGACGAATGTGATTCAAAGGGTTCTCGTGCCGCTTGAACATTGGGATGTCAGTCATGTTGAATTTGGTTGTCAATTGGGCATTTAACGCTTCATATTTGCGATTATTCTCCCTGTAGATCACATCCCCTTTGAGGTACATTAATTGCTCCTCCAAGTATTGGATTCGCTTTTCAGCTTTAGTAAGAACTGGTGGGGGATGGACTTCTGGTTGTCCCACAAAGGGTGGAATGTTATCATGCACACTAGCATCAGGAATGTCTTCACGAGAAATCCTAGCTTCTATGGCGACAATTCGGCCTTCAATGTCATTGAGGCGAGCATAAGCTTGGTCCTGACTTGTTTGGAGACGGATAAGCGCAGCTAGGATTAGATCATTACCATTCGGGTTTTTCTTGGGTTGATGAACACTGAGGTAAGAGACCAAAGACGGATCAAAACATGATCGACTATTCTAGCACACTTAGGCCCCGTTTTTTTGGACTCATTTTGCTAAAATTTTCTGAACTGAACTTATAGGAGCTGAACTTTTCTTAATTGAACATTTATGAGCTGAACGGAACTGAACTTATAGGAGCTGAACTTATAGGAGCTGAACTGAACTGAACATATAGAAGCTGAACTGAACTTAACTTAACTTATAGGAGCTGAAACTTTTCTGAACATAACTTATATAATCTAAATTTAACTTAAATTAATTTAATTTGCTTTTATTACTATTATTATCTTTACTTTTTAAAGATATTATTATCACTTTATACACATTATGTTAATCACTTATTACGTCTATTTTTGATCATCTATTTTCATTTTCATTTTTTTCCTTTTCCTCATCTCTTTCTTTTTTTATCTCTATCTTCCTTGTCAAATATTTGACCTAATAAATAAAGTTGTACATCTAACCCAAAAATTAGTGTAATTTAAAATTTTTTAGGGTGATACTAGTCTTTATTTTCATAACTATAAAATGATCATCAATTTAACTTGAAGACATCAATTAATAAATGGTATATAATTAATTAATTTAACAATAAAAATCATGAAACAGTCTAATACATGAAAAGACAACTCATATAATAGCATTAAATGAAAAATTATTTTATATATAAAAGTGGACCGTCTTATTTTCTAAAACATGTTAATTTTAATTAATAAGTTATTAACAGGTTTAATATAAATAATTTAATATAAGTTAAGTTAAAGTTTGTTAATAGAACTTAATTTTGCTGAACTTATAGGAGCTGAACTGAACTGAACAAAACTTATAGGAGCTTAACTGAATTGAACTTATATGAGCTGAACTGAACTGAACTTATTGGAGCTGAACTTATAGGAGCTGAACTGAACTAAACTGAACTTAATTTTGCTGAACTTTGCTGAACTAAACTAATAGGTGCTGAACTGAACTTAAAGGGGTGACTTTTAGTCCCAAAGAACAGGGCCTTACTCAAAAGTACTCGACTTGTGAAGTCGGAGTGTGCCACTGTGTTTAAGTGAGTTTTGAAAATGACTAGTTTTGAAATGTTTGTCCTAGACAACCGTAGTGTGGTTGTAGGAGTGATGACTCAAAGTGGAGAAAAGACGTTTTTGACTAGATATTTGGGTTGAGTTTCGACTCATTTTGCGCTACTTTAGGCCACCTTTGAAAATGTTTTACAGTTTTAAAAAGGATTTTGGTTTTGAAAAGTTCTTCATGTTTTATAAAATGGTGATCATGTATAGTTTAAACACATTTAAACAGGCATTATAACGGTATGCTGAGTGCATTTAAAATGGTTTTGGCTTAAAAGGTGGGTTGCCATACCAAGCAATCAAACCTAGGGTTTGTGGAGATGTCCACACCAAACATGAGTAAGGTCGGTTCCTAGTCCATTTGCTCGAGTAGTGAAACCCCTTGGTGCTAACATAAGTATACACCGTGATATGTTTGAAGTCAATCTCTATCGATCCTTAGTCCCGGATTAGAAGTTGGACCGTTTAGACAAGACGATTGGTCAAAAGGGTTGGGTTAGGCCTAGGAAGACTGAATAAAACGACCTAGGAAGGTCGAGTAATGAAAACCGACAACTGTCTCGTACAAACTATTTTCTAAACTTGTTCAAGTTTCACCCTGGGTACACGTAAGTGTATTATCCCCAGCGGAGTCGCCAAACTGCGATACACGGATTCGTGACCACATGCCAAGCTGTGGTGTGAGGAACCACGGTCGGGCGCGCTTGAAAAGGGACAAACGTAGAAATACACATTTGTGGAGTCGCCACCAACGTTTTTGGGAAGTTGGAACCGTTCAAATACCTCATGCCATGTCAAGACATAAAGCAATGACATGAAAACTAAGAACTCGTTACCCTTAGCAATGACATGAACATGGATGTTCACAGAGTTCTGGAGTATGGGGTGAGGGTACGTATTAGGAAGTTCTTTAATCAAACACCTAATCCCGCCCGCCTCGATAGCGACCTCTACTAATGATTAGAGAAACTCTTCTGTACTTGATATGTTGTCGGTTATATGCATGCAATGCAACATCGACAATTTAATCCTAGCATGTGAGCTTAGACTATGTCGGTGAACATGTAGTTTAGCAATCAATTATATCGAAATAGAAGTTAGATTGAATACATGTGAGAAGATAATTAAATCACACAATCGTTGCAATAATTAATGACTAAATAAAATTACAAAGATTACAACGGATCTCGGGATCTATGTCGGAAATATGTCAGAACAAAGATTTGAAAGAAAGAAGAAAAGAATAAAAGATTTAAAGACGGATTATCAATGATATTAGGTTTAATAGTTGATTAATTAGTAATTAAAGCTACGTCGAGAAGATAAGGGAAGTTCAGAGACAAAATCCAACCCAGAACAGGCGCAACAGGTGATGCGTCCTCTGGAAGAAGCGCATCAACCCCTGAGTCCGTTCTAGAGGTGGGTTCTGGCTGTGAAGCCAGAATCGCGATCAGTTAGTATTCATTGGTGATTTTACGGTTTATTATCGATCCACAAGTTGAATAAAGATGATTAGATTAATTTTCGATAAATTATATCAAAGACGAATTCAAAGACTAGATATGAACAAATCTAACCTCTAAAGACACGATCTTTATCTAAAGATGACAAAACCCGCTAATATTGAGTTATTAGGGATAAAAAACGAACTATCTAAAAACGAAAAAGATGATTTAAATAAGACTATTTAAAAAAGGTTTTGAAAAGGTTTGACGTAAAACCGACATTAATCTTACATGAATTAAATAAAGTACAAAATAAAATACAAAAGATGGGATTAGTACACCCTCAGACTTACATGTTTGACGAAACGAGATTAACTAAGTTGCGTTTTAGTGATAGCTCGACTTGAATGTAAAGAAATTTCCCTCGTTAGACGACGAAAATCGATTGAATGATTGATTGATTAAGTGTAGTGGTCAAATTGGTAGGTCATGCAAAACGAGACGGGTACCCAGAAGGATGTGAGTTTACGTGGTCGATTGATCAAGTATGTAGATGTCAAAATGCCTAAAGAAAGGTCTAGAATGCAAAGAGGGAGAAGAGAAGGGGCGAAACACTCGCGTGCCCTAAAAGTGAGAATGAAACTCTCCTTTTATAGGGAAAAATAATGGGTACATCACATATACCTTAAAGGGAAGGATTGGGATTAGTACACTCCTAATATGGATATTAGCTGGTAGGTTCTAGAGGAAGGTTTTGGCTGTGAAGCTAGAATAGCGACCGGTTAGTGTTCATTGGTGGTTTTACGGTTTATTATCGATCCACAAGTCGATTGATCAAGTTGTTGGACTGTTTTTGCTTTGACAGTTTTAGGCACGATTGCACTAAAAACTTGATTTGGCCCTCGGGTAAGCTAGTTTATTAGCACCCATGGCAATGGTATTGAATTTTTTGGCATAGTAGGCAATTTGTAATTGTCTGGGAGTCATATGAAATATAGGAATTGACGAATCAGGTAGAAAAATTGAGTCTCCAAACTTAAAGGTCACCTAGAGACACGGCGATCAAAGTGTTCACACCACAAGCTATGGAAAATGTGGTAAATGCTCGCCCTTGTTAAGGCTTATTCTAAGAGGTCGAGTGACCTACACTAAAGAGATACGACATAAAGTATTTTGAGTCTATTCTACTGGTTAACGGTAAAAAGTAGAACAAGTGACTAATAAAAAGTACATGTGCTCTTTCTTGTTATGTTTGAAATTTGAAAAAAGACTAGGATGGTCATATTTATTAACAAATGCTAATATAGTGAAGACAAATAGCCCCTTTCAGATGTCGTCTTCAATTCTTTTTCCTAGCACAATTAAGTCCTTGAAAGACTTTATGTTCTAATATCTCAGGTTGTTTGCATAAACGGGTCTCAAATTGTCCACGAACTTTTCCACAAGAGTAGCTTCATCTGGACGTTCGACAAGTTGTGTGCTAGTCTTCCTCCACCTAGATAGGAAGTCGTGAAACCCTCTTTCTCATTTTGGGTAAGAACCTCTAGAGTACGAATATTGACTTGAATCTCAGCATTGTCTACATATTGTTTGGCGAACTCGATTGCGGCATCATCCTAGGTTGTAATTTTCTTGTGTTTTAGATAATAGAACCACTACTTAGGAATGGTCTCGAGAGATGAAGGGAAGATCCTTAGGAACATCTCTGGTTTGATGCCTTTGATAGACATATAATCTTTGAAGGGACGAATGTGATTCAAAGGGTTCTCGTGCCCCTTGAACATTGGGATGTCAGTCATGTTGAATTTGGTTGGCAATTGGGCATTTACCGCTTCATATTTGCGATTATTCTCCCTGTAGATCACATCCCCTTTGAGGTACATTAATTGCTCCTCCAAGTATTGGATTCGCTTTTCAGCTTTAGTAAGAACTGGTGGGGGATGGACTTCTGGTTGTCCCACAAAGGGTGGAATGTTATCATGCACACTAGCATCAGGAATGTCTTCACGAGAAATCCTAGCTTCTATGGCAACAATTCGGCCTTCAATGTCATTGAGGCGAGCATAAGCTTGGTCCTGACTTGTTTGGAGACGGATAAGCGCAGCTAGGATTAGATCATTACCATTCGGGTTTTTCTTGGGTTGATGAACACTGAGGTAAGAGACCAAAGACGGATCAAAACATGATTGACTATTCTAGCACACTTAGGCCCCGTTTTTTTGGACTCATTTTGCTAAAATTTTCTGAACTGAACTTATAGGAGCTGAACTTTTCTTAATTGAACATATATGAGCTGAACGGAACTGAACTTATAGGAGCTGAACTTATAGGAGCTGAACTGAACTGAACATATAGAAGCTGAACTGAACTTAACTTAACTTATAGGAGCTGAAACTTTTCTGAACATAACTTATATAATCTAAATTTAACTTAAATTAATTTAATTTGCTTTTATTACTATTATTATCTTTACTTTTTAAAGATATTATTATCACTTTATACACATTATGTTAATCACTTATTACGTCTATTTTTGATCATCTATTTTCATTTTCATTTTTTTCCTTTTCCTCATCTCTTTCTTTTTTTATCTCTATCTTCCTTGTCAAATATTTGACCTAATAAATAAAGTTGTACATCTAACCCAAAAATTAGTGTAATTTAAAAATTTTTAGGGTGATACTAGTCTTTATTTTCATAACTATAAAATGATCATCAATTTAACTTGAAGACATCAATTAATAAATGGTATATAACTAATTAATTTAACAATAAAAATCATGAAACAGTCTAATACATGAAAAGACAACTCATATAATAGCATTAAATGAAAAATTATTTTATATATAAAAGTGGACCGTCTTATTTTCTAAAACATGTTAATTTTAATTAATAAGTTATTAACAGGTTTAACATAAATAATTTAATATAAGTTAAGTTAAAGTTTGTTAATAGAACTTAATTTTGCTGAACTTATAGGAGCTGAACTGAACTGAACAAAACTTATAGGAGCTTAACTGAACTGAACTTATATGAGCTGAATTGAACTGAACTTATTGGAGCTGAACTTATAGGAGCTGAACTGAACTAAACTGAACTTAATTTTGCTGAACTTTGCTGAACTAAACTTATAGGTGCTGAACTGAACTTAAAGGGGTGACTTTAAGTCCCAAAGAACAGGGCCTTGCTCAAAAGTACTTGACTTGTGAAGTCGGAGTGTGCCACTGTGTTTAAGTGAGTTTTGAAAATGACTAGTTTTGAAATGTTTGTCCTAGACAACCGTAGTGTGGTTGTAGGAGTGATGACTCAAAGTGGAGAAAAGACGTTTTTGACTAGATATTTGGGTTGAGTTTCGACTCATTTTGCGCTACTTTAGGCCACCTTTGAAAATGTTTTACAGTTTTAAAAAGGATTTTGGTTTTGAAAAGTTCTTCATGTTTTATAAAATGGTGATCATGTATAGTTTAAACACATTTAAACAGGCATTATAACGGTATGCTGAGTGCATTTAAAATGGTTTTGGCTTAAAAGGTGGGTTGCCATACCAAGCAATCAAACCTAGGGTTTGTGGAGATGTCCACACCAACCATGAGTAAGGTCGGTTCCTAGTCCATTTGCTCGAGTAGTGAAAGCCCTTGGTGCTAACATAAGTATACACCGTGATATGTTTGACGTCAATCTCTATCGATCCTTAGTCCCGGATTTGAAGTTGGACCGTTTAGACAAGACGATTGGTCAAAAGGGTTGGGTTAGGCCTAGAAAGACTGAATAAAACGACCTAGGAAGGTCGAGTAATGAAAACCGACAACTGTCTCGTACAAACTATTTTCTAAACTTGTTCAAGTTTCACCCTTGGTACACGTAAGTGTATTATCCCCAGCGGAGTCGCCAAACTGTAATACACGGATTCGCGACCACATGCCAGGCTGTGGTGTGAGGAACCACGGTCGGGCGCGCTTGAAAAGGGACAAACGTAGAAATACACATTTGTGGAGTCGCCACCAACGTTTTTGGGAAGTTGAAACCGTTCAAATACCTCATGCCATGTCAAGACATAAAGCAATGACATGAAAACTAAGAACTCGTTACCCTTAGCAATGACATGAACATGGATGTTCACAGAGTTCTGGAGTATGGGGTGAGGGTACGTATTAGGAAGTTCTTTAATCAAACACCTAATCGCGCCCGCCTCGATAGCAACCTCTACTAATGATTAGAGAAACTCTTCTGTACTTGATATTTTGTCGCTTATATGCATGCAATGCAACATCGACAATTTAATCCTAGCATGTGAGTTTAGACTATGTCAGTGAATATGTAGGTTAACAATCAATTATGTCGAAATAGGAATTAGATTGATTACATGTGAGAAGATAATTAAATCACACAATCGTTGCAGTAATTAATGACTATATAAAATTACAAAGATTACAACGGATCTCGGGATCTATGTCGGAAATATGTCAGAAAAAAAATTTGAAAGAAAGAAGAAAAGAATTAAAGAATTAAAGACGGATTATCAGTGATATTAGGTTTAATAGTTGATTAATTAGTTTTTAAAGCTACGTCGAGAAGATAAGGGAAGTTCAGAGACAAAATCCAACCCAGAACAGGCGCAGCAGGTGATGCGTCCTCTGGAAGAAGCGCATCAACCCCTGAGTCCGTTCTAGAGGTGGGTTCTGGTTGTAAAGCCAAAATCGCGATCAGTTAGTATTCATTGGTGATTTTACGGTTTATTATCGATCCACAAGTTGAATAAAGATGATTAGATTAATTTTCGTTAAATTATATCAAAGACGAATTCATAGACTAGATATGAACAAATCTAACCTCTAAAGACACGATCTTGATCTAAAGAAGATGATAAAACCCGCTAATATTGAGTTATTAGGGATAAAAAACGAACTATCTTGAAATGAAAAAGATGATTTAAATAAGACTATTTAAAAAAGGTTTTGAAAAGGTTTGACGTAAATCCGACATTAATCTTACATGAATTAAATAAAGTACAAAATAAAATACAAAAGATGGGATTAGTACACCCTCAGACTTACATGTTTGACGAAACAAGATTAACTAAGTTGCGTTTTAGTGATAGCTCGACTCGAATGTAGAGAAATTTCCCTCGTTAGAGGACTAAAATCGATTGAATGATTGATTGATTAAGTGTAGTGGTCAAATTGGTAGGTCATGCAAAACGAGACGGGTACCCAGAAGCATGTGAGCTTACGTGGTCGATTGAACAAGTATGTAGATGTCAAAATGCTTAGAGCAAGGTCTAGAATGCAAAGAGGGAGAAGAGAAGGGGCGAAACACTCGCGTGCCCTAAAAGTGAGAATGAAACTCTCCTTTTATAGGGAAAAATAATGGGTACATCACATATACTTTAAAGGGAAGGATTGGGATTAGTACACTTCTAATATGGATATTAGATGGTAGGTTCTAGAGATAGGTTTTGGCTGTGAAGCCAGAATAGCGACCAGTTAGTGTTCATTGGTGATTTTACGGTTTATTATTGATCCACAAGTCGATTGATCAAGTTGTTGGACAATTTTTGATTTGACAATTTTAGGCACGATTGCACTAAAAACTTGATTTGGCCCTCGGGTAAGCTAGTTTACTAGCACCCATGGCAGTGGTATTGAATTGTTTGGCGTAGTATGCAATTTGTCTTTTTCTGGTAGTCATATGAAATATAGGAATTGACGAATCAGGTAGAAAAATTGAGTCTCCAAACTTAAAGGTCACCTAGAGACACGACGATCAAAGTGTTCACACCACAAGCTATGGAAAATGTGGTAAATGCTCGCCCTTGTTAAGGCTTATTCTAAGAGGTCGAGTGATCTACACTAAAGAGATACGACATAAAGTATTTTGAGTCTATTCTACTGGTTAACGGTAAAAAGTAGAACAAGTGACTCATAAAAAGTACATGTGCTCTTTCTTGTTTTGTTTGAAATTTGAAAAAAGACTAGGATGGTCTTATTTATTACCAAATGCTAATATAGTGAAGACAAATAGCCCCTTTCAGATGTAATTTTCAATTCTTTTTCCTAGCACAATTAAGTCCTTGAAAGACTTTATGTTCTAGTATCTCAGGTTGTTTGCATAAACGGGTCTCAAATTGTCCACGAACGTTTCCACAAGAGTAGCTTCATCTAGACGTTCGACAAGTTGTGTGCTAGTCTTCCTCCACCTAGTTAGGAAGTCGTGAAACCCTCTTTCTCATTTTGGGTAAGAACCTTTAGAGTACGAATATTGACTTGACTCTCAGCATTGTCTACATATTGTTTGGCGAACTCGATTGCGGCATCATCCTAGGTTGTAATTTTCTTGTGTTCTAGATAATAGAACCACTGCTTAGGAATGGTCTCGAGAGATGAAGGGAAGATCCTTAGGAACATCTATGGTTTGATGCCTTTGATAGACATATAAATTTTGAAGGCACGAATGTGATTCAAAGGGTTCTCGTGCCCCTTGAACATTGGGATGTCAGTCATGTTGAAGTTGGTTGGCAATTGGGCATTTACCGCTTCATATTTGCGATTATTCTCCCTGTAGATCACATCCCCTTTGAGGTACATTAATTGCTTCTCCAAGTATTGGATTCGCTTTTCATCATTAGTAAGAACTGGTGGGGGATGGACTTCTGGTTGTCCCACAAAGGGTGGAATGTTATCATGCACACTAGCATCAGGTATGTCTGCACGAGAAATCCTAGCTTCTATTGCGACAATTCGGCGTTCAATGTCAATGAGGCGAGCATAAGCTTGGTCGTGACTTGTTTGGAGACGGATAAGCGCAGCTAGGATTAGATCATTACCATTCGGGTTTTGCTTGGGTTGATGAACACTGAGGTAAGAGACCAAAGACAGATCAAAACATGATCGACTATTCTAGCACACTTAGGTCCCATTTTTTTGGATTCATTTTGCTAAACTTTTCTGAACTGAACTTATAGGAGCTGAACTTTTCTTAACTGAACATATAGGAGCTGAACTCAACTGAACTTATAGGAGCTGAACTCAACTGAACAGAACATATAGAAGCTGAACTGAACTTAACTTAACTTATAGGAGCTGAAACTTTTCTGAACATAACTTATATAATCTAAATTTAACTTAAATTAATTTAATTTGCTTTTATTACTATTATTATCTTTACTTTTTAAAGATATTATTATCACTTTATACACATTATGTTAATCACTTATTACGTCTATTTTTGATCATCTATTTTCATTTTCATTTTTTTCTTTTCCTCATCTCTTTCTTTTTTTATCTCTATCTTCCTTGTCAAATATTTGACCTAATAAATATAGTTGTACATCTAACCCAAAAATTAGTGTAATTTAAAATGTTTTAGGGTGATACTAGTCTTTATTTTCATAACTATAAAATGATCATCAATTTAACTTGAAGACATCAATTAATAAATGGTATATAACTAATTAATTTAACAAGAAAAAACATGAAACAGTCTAATACATGAAAAGACAACTCATATAATAGCATTAAATGAAAAATTATTTTATATATAAAAGTGGACCGTCTAATTTTCTAAAACATGTTAATTTTAATTAATAAGTTATTAACAGGTTTAACATAAATAATTTAATATAAGTTAAGTTAAAGTTTGTTAATCAAACTTAATTTTGCTGAACTTATAGGAGCTGAACTGAACTGAACTAAACTTATAGGAGCTTAACTGAACTGAACTTATATGAGCTGAACTGAACTGAACTTATTGGAGCTGAACTTATAGGAGCTGAACTAAACTAAACTGAATTTCATTTTGCTAAACTTTGCTGAACTGAACTAAACTTAAAGGGGCGACTTTAAGTCCAAAAGAACATGGCCTTACTCAAAAGTGCTCGACTTGTGAAGTGGGAGTGTGCCACTGTGTTTAAGTTTGTTTTAAAAATGACTAGTTTTGAAATGTTTGTCCTAGACAACCGTAGTGTGGTTGTAGGAGTGATGACTCGAAGTGGAGAAAAGACGATTTTGACTAGATATTTGGGCTGAGTTTCGACTCATTTTGCGCTACTTTAGGCCACCTTTGAAAATGTTTTACAGTTTTAAAAAGGATTTTGGTTTTCAAAAGTTCTTCATGTTTTATAAAATGGTGGTCATGTATAGTTTAAACACATTGAAACGGGTATTATAACGGTATGCTGAGTGCATTTAAAATGGTTTTGGCTTAAAAGGTGGGTTGCCATACCAAGCAATCAAACCCAAGGCTTGTGGAGAGGTCCACGCCAAACATGAGTAAGGTCAGTTCCTAGTCCATTTGCTCGAGTAGTGAAATCCCTTGGTGCTAACAAAAGTATACACCGTGGTATGTTTGACGTCAATCTCTATCGATCCTTAGTCCCGGATAAGAAGTTGGACCGTTTAGACAGGACGATTGGTCAAAAGGGTTGAGTTAGGCCTAGGAAGATCGAATAAAATGACCTAGGAAGGTCGAGGAATGAAAACCGACAACTGTCTCGTACAAACTATTTTCTAAACTTGTTCAAGTTTCACCCTGGGTACACGTAAGTGTATTATCCCCAGCGGAGTCGCCAAACTGTGATACACGGATTCGCGACCACATGCCAGGCTGTGGTGTGAGGAACCACGGTCGGGCGCGCTTGAAAAGGGACAAACGTAGAAATACACATTTGTGGAGTCGCCACCAACGTTTTTGGGAAGTTGGAACTGTTGGAGTAAGTGTCCTCAACAATAGTGCGATCACTTAATTAAATCTCATTAACGAGAATACAATGGGATGATTAACATTATAGTCAACCGATCCACATGAATCGGTAATGATTGGCTTACTAGAGTTTGACATTACTGTCGTATGACGGTGGTGATCAGTTGATCCCTTGAGGTCACACCAAAAGGACGATTCCCAAATCATAAAGTTAATTAATTGTATAACGATACAGATTAATTAATCCCTTGGATTGAATGAGTTCAATCTGTATATGAGAATTACATCTTATTATAATATGATTAAATAAGATACATATTGGTAATTAAATGTCATATTACCAAAATTTTTATAATGTTTATGAAACATTAGAGATAAGAGTAATTGGTTAAATGTAATTGCAATAAGTTGTAATTATATTTACTATATATGAGATAAACCATTTTACATACATGTAATGATAGATTGTTACTTAAAATGTTAAGTATAATTTATTTGTTATAAGATTGTATTTAATTGTTAAATATAATTTTATAATCAAGATTACATGTAATTTGTCACATGTCACACATATGACAAATGAAAAAATGTAAAAGTTAAAATGGAAGTCCATTTTACCTCATGTGTGCCGTTTTTAGTGATAAGAATTAGGGTGGTAATTATTTGTATGTTTTATGAGATAAACAACATAATTATACCCTAAGGACTATAGCCTACCCTAGATACTTGGGTAAGAGAAAAAGCAAAGCATGCTCGTCCCCTCCCAAGTCCCAAAACCGGCATGCCCAAGAAAAGTGAAGAGAATAAGTTCTCTTCTCTACTTCACATAAAAGTGTTGTGTGTTGATTAACTTATCTCACTAGAAAAAAAAGAAAGAACAAATTGTTATTGTTCTCACTACATTCTCATACACATTCATACACCAAGTTATACTACTAATTGTAGTAGTGACAATAAGGTGAAAAAAGGCTTCATGTCACACCTAGCATTGTGTGATAAGAAGTAGATTTGGGATAGTCTAGGTGCATCCAAAAGGAGGGTCTCTACACTTGAGACTTAGGAAGTTCATCCTTGGACATATAAGCTCAAGAAAAAGGTAAAGGAAGGAGTCATTTCTTTGTGCCCATATCCGTATAACACTCAATGTGAGGAACAAATCTTTCTCCACTTTGTTTTTATTTATTTGCATGTAACTAGATCTTGTAACTAATTAAAGAGTTAATTAGTTTTACTTAAGAAATGTCTTAAGTGTAGGTATATGAACCTAAAATTGGTATCAGAGCATATGATGTTGCATGCAATCGGTTTTATGAAGTTTTTACGAGTTATGGTAAAAAAATAAAACTAGAAAATTTGTGATTTATTTGATAAAGTCACGAAATTTTGAGCATGAAATACCTTCCTGTCCTAAAATGTTTTTAGGTCATTTTGATGATTTATGGAAGATTATTGCTTTATTTAATGATTTTTAGTTAAATAAATCCATTTTAATGAGTAATATGAACATTTTATGACTAAAAATAGTTAAACTTTGAATCTGGACATGAAATTTTAGTATAATATCACATGAATATTTTACCTACTGTATGTAAAAGTTGAGATAAATATGATTTAGTTTGCATGATTTATGATTTTTAATAGTTAAAAAGGCATAAATAGTGATTATTTTGGCATAAATAGCTAAAATAATTTTTTGGCTTCAGAAAAATTATCATATGTTGAATAAATATTTTAACTATCAGATGTATAATTTGAAAATTAATTAGATTAATTTTCGTGTGGTTTTGGTATTTTATTTGATAAAATTGATTAATGGCAACTATATTTTTCTCTAAAATGATTCGAAAATTTTTGACCAAAATTTTGACATGAAGATATTCCAGGAAATGTTCCAGAATATTCAAAATTTTATTTTTTAAATTTATGAATTATTGTAATTTAATTTGGAATTATTACATAAAAGTTATGTTAAAAGGGTCAAAATCGAGCAATAATGCAAAACCGAGTTGAATTATTGTCAAATAATTAGTGGAGACTAATTTTTGAATCCTAAACAGGTAGGGTAATTAACTTAGGCTTAAATTTGATTTAAGTATTAATTTGTGATTTTAATTGGTTATTATCACACATTTCCATAAAACCGGGTTTATATACGATATAATTAAGGTTATTAGGGCGATTTGGCACGTTAACATTGCATGAGTTTACATATAATTATGCTGAATTTTGAATGAATGAATGTCATTTTGATTTATGTAATTTTTGAATTATGTAATTTGTCTTAGTATGGCCTTAGTTTTTAATCGATATTACCCGAAATGTATGGGAATATTGATTCGGTTGTAATTTAATGTGATCTCGTATCACTTTTATTGTATTATTTCATTTTATTTTGCAAATGTATAATAGAATAGCCTTGTAATTTTATTATATCATTTGTAATCCCAGAGTTTCCTAAAGACGGTGCCATTTGGAAATGCGTTCCAAAAGGAAGACAGTGTCCTTGGGAGGCGTGCAAATGAAGTTCAAGGGACCAAGGAGTTGGTTTCCGAATTTGTAATAGTTAATTTGATTTTCTATTATTTTAGGAAGGCCATACTAGGAATTTATTTTATGCTTGCATTTTTATTTATATGTTGCATGCATACCAAATCGCCACTTAAACAACACATGCATTTTTTATCGAGTTAATCGACCGCGTCAATTATAATTATCGATAGTTCACCGATTTAGTTCACTTAAAAGGAGATAGATAATATAAATTGACTTGACCTCTATTTTTGTAATTGAGACTTAGCCTTAACAAATAGTAGAACCCATGAATCCCAATTTCGTGAGGAAGTAGGCTCGGCTCACCGAGGTGCTAAACTTATTACGTTGGGTAAGTGGGGCAATAAATTGTTATTGCATCGAAATTTGGTTGAACTCAACGGAAAGATTAGGGTCCGTGGCCCATGTGTTCCGGGCTAAAGATGACAATAAAGTATTTCATCGACCAAGAATTCTAATTGTAGAATCGGTTAAAGAGTTAACCCACCAAATAATATTGCTAAAGGTCGTGGAGTCCATGGCTCACATAAACCCGAGTTAATATAAGATTTTGGTCTTGGAATCATTTATGTAATTGGATAGAGGTCATTATATAAATGCTAAACTTGTTTAAAATGTTTTCAAGTATAAAACGATAAATGTTGATGGTTCTTTCATTTTCTATTTTGTAATCAAACTTATTTATTCGCAATATCGGCAAACGATAACGAGGTTCGACCCCCCGCACCACCACTCACCACCGTATCTTGGCTTAGATCCTTTATGGATCAATGCAAATTCAAAAAGAAATGTTCTAATATTCGCGAATTGGAATGGGCAACTTTGCCTTGCCACCTAAGGTGATGGTAAGCTTCGTTACCTCACCAAGGCTTCTCCCAAGGCTTCTAAATACAAGGTCAACTAACGCCGTAAAGGAGGCCTATGAGACCTACCAAATAGAATCGGCCACGATCAAGAATGTCTTGATCTTCTCTATAGATGGCGAGCTTCAAAGGAATGTCATAAAGATGAATTCCACGTATGAGATCGTATTAGATCTACACTAAACTCGTGACCGTGTTTTCACGAGCTCTTAGGATCATTCAATATGAAGTCGCTTCTTATATTTTTCGACCTTAAAAATGAAGGATGGTCAATATGTTTGCTCCCACATACTCAAATGATTGAGCATGTCGAGATACTCAAGAAGTAAGGAATAGTGATTCCCGAGCAACTTGTGATTGACCGTGTACTCCACTCCCTAAACCGTATCAAAGGGTTTGTTAATTTTAGGGTGAACTTCAACATGCAAAACGTCACCACGACTCTACATGAGTTGCACAAATTGGTTGTGCAAACCGAGCGTGATATGGGCTACCATGCTAGCACTAGCAAAGATGTTTTGAACATCAAATGACAAAAGGAAAGGGAAGAATGAAGAGTGGACAAAAAGGGAACAAGCCCACACCTTCTAAGGACAAAGAAAGGCTATTGGGAATAGTTCTTCTAAGTCTAAGAAGGGTGTCACCTCCAGCGACAAGTGCCATTATTGTAATGGTATGGGCTCTTGGAAACGTAATTGCCCCATATATTTGGGAGATATTAAGACTGGCCGAGTTCTTCCAGTAGATAATAGTTCTCTTGAATGTTTATGTTATTGATATTAATCTCAACTTTGGTATTTTGATACAAGTTGTAATTCTTATTCTCTTAATTAGATTAAGGGCATGAGACTAAACACTAGGCAAAACAAGCTTTAGGGAATCTCCAAGATGAGGGAGCTAAGGTAGCCACCACATATAGGAGACCTAAGGGTTAGCTTGGCATTCTTGCTATTTGGCTTTCTAGTTATTTTGAATATCGTTTTGGAACTTTTGATTTCCGTGTTAGACATGAAAACTAGTTTTATTTCCATTTTGAAAGACAATTGTTCTACTATATAATGATTGCTTGGTTTTCAATCCAAGTCATTATTTTATGGAATTTATGTTCTAAACTTTTCATTATACAAAGTTAATATCTTAAACATAAAGTATTGTGACAAATTGATCATATGAGAAAATATAATGATTGGATCATTATAATCACCTAAGTTATGAATTGGATTCTCACTTATGAACTTGTAACTAAGTATCACAATTTATTTGAAATAAGAATGATCAATTGCATAGTCAAATCGAGTTAATGAACTCACATTTAGGGATTTACAATCCATATAAGCCCTAAGATAAGATCTTTCAAACACCAATTAGACTCCATACTAGCTATGGAAGGATTAAGAATCCTAACTTTGTTCAAGACATGGATAAGAGTCCAAGTATTTTGCTTAAATAGAGTAAGTCTATAGAGAAGCTAGAATACTAAAGTCTAAACAAATAAGTCTACTATAGATCGCTCAAAGTTAATAAGAGTTAATACGAGCATCATACCCCACTTATACCTGGAGAATATAGCTGTGTGTGACTAAGGAATAGAGCTCATGAAGCTATCCTTACAAGAATTTTCTCATTTACACCTAAAGAAACAAAACTGTTTGTGGCTCATGGTGCTATCCTTCACGTAAATAAGCGTATTTACTAAAGGATAGTGCAGCAGGAGCTCACCCAAGGGGCCTTGATGATCAAGCCACAAACAAGACAAGCCTGACCCCAAGGACCCCTCAGATGGAGGCTCGAGTTACAAGGTCCAAACAACAAGCTATGACAAGCCAAGACCAAGCCAGGCCAAGCTACACCAGTGAGGAAGACAGTACAGGGTTCAACAACCCATGCCAACCCCCAACACAACCCACATTACCCACACAAGACAGAAACAAAACCATTCAGGACCAGGCAGACCAATCAACAAACCCTGCACCTAGGAGGTACACCAGGGCATCCCAACCACCCCCACCATGGCCTACCATCAAGCCAACCCTCTAAGCTACAAGTTTTCCCAGGACAAACCCTTTTGAAGTTTAGCAAAAACTCATGAAACAGACACCCCAAGCTAGAGTCCAGTGAGCAGCATAGCAGAGGCAGTACATGTTCAGATGTGGTTTCCTTTTGCCTAAGTCAACTTGTCTTCATCCAAGGCAGGTTTATCTAAGTCCTAATAAGAGTGGAGAGTCCCAAGGAGCAACAAAACACCTAGAGCAAAGCAGCAAGACAACAAGAACAACAGAGTTCTATTTCAGGAAAAATACAAAAACTGCTTTATTGCTTTTTGCATCAGTCTGTTTGTGTCTGTACTAGCTAGTTGTTAAACCCGTCCTCTTGTGAGGTTCTTAATTAGTGTCAGTTGAAGTAGTTTAGATCCTAAGATGGCCCTTGGATGATCTATACATCCAATGGTTCACAAGATATCAGCCTCCCTATATAAGGAGGTCTTGTATGTTGTTGTAAGGCAGACTTTTATGAATGAATTCACTTGAGAAATCCCTCAAACCTATCAAACTTGTGCTAAGAGCTGTAGTTTGAACCAAGCCTGATACATCTTCAAGGTGTCTGATCAGTGACTTGTATTGTGAGTCAAGTTATATCTGTGCCTTGGTGTGGTTAACTTGCTTGCTGTTTGAGCTTAGTCTAGGGTGTTTGTGCCTTGCTGTAACACTTTATACTTGTCTCAATACTAGTCTTTGAGTCCCTCCTCTTGTGCTTTGATGTAGGGGAGTTTTTCTAAGTCATATCCTTTAAATTTCAGTTAATATAAATCACTCTCTCTAAAACAGCCTCCATTTCTATTTGAATTGTTTTCAGTTTAAGTGAACCTAGGCTAGTATCCATCAAAACTTGTAAACCTTAGTAGTTTATACTCCAAATTGGTTATCAGAGCTTTGTTTGAGAGTCTTAGTGAGTTCATTTTTCCTAACTACATTTAAAAACACAAAAATAGCCCAATGAGTGAAGAGAGACTGGCAGGAGTAGAAGCAAGGATGGAGGATCTGGCTGGTATTGTAACCACCCTAACTAGAACGCTGGACCAGGTAATAGGAAACCATTTGCTTGCTGGGGGAAGAGGCAGAGGGCGTGGAAGAGGCCAAGGAGGAGGCAGAGGAAGGCCACCTGATGATGAAGAGTATCCAGACTCAGATGACTCAACAAGGAGCAGGGCTTCCATTCACAGGCACAGAGACAAGCATGTTAAGGTAGACATCCCTGAGTTTTCTGGTAGTCTTAATCCTGAGGATTTGTTAGAATGGTTAAGAGAAGTAGAAAGGATCTTTGAGTACAAAGGATATAATGATTCTAAGTCTTTTAAAGTAGCCATCCTTAAACTAAAAGGGTATGCTTCCCTTTGGTATGAAACCATGAAAGGGTTAAGGGCTAGGGAAGGCAAAGAACCCATCAAGTCTTGGACTAAACTGAAAAAGAAACTGTTAGACAAGTTTGTTGCTAAGGAGTACACCCAGGATCTGTTTATCAAGTTGTCTAAGTTGAAACAAGGAGACAAACCTGTTGAATCTTATCTGAGAGAGTTTGAACAACTCACCTTGCAGTGTGATATAAATGAGAAACCTGAGCAAAGGATTGCTAGGTACTTAGATGGTCTAGATAAGAGCATTGCTAACAAGGTTAGGATGCAACCTCTGTGGTCATTTGATGATGTTGTCAACTTATCTCTCAGAATTGAAAAGATAGGGAAGACTAAGCCTATTACACCAAGACCTGTTAGGCCTTTTCAAACCAGACCTTACAGTGGGTTGAGAACCACAGATACCCCTAAGACAGCACCCCCACCTACCTTAGACAAGGGAAAGGGCATCATGGGTCAAAAGCCAAGCACTTCATTGACTGAGAACAGAATTAGGTGCTTCCAATGTCAAGGCTATGGACATTTCAGGAAGGATTGCCCTTCTAAGAAGACCTTAACTATAATGGAGGTTGAGGCTTGGGAGAAAGAGGGTCTAGTTGAGTATGAGAGGGATGAGCCTGAGGTTGAAGAAGTCGTGAGTGAGGAAGAAGAGCCTAGTCAGGAGGCAATAGTGGCACTCCCTGACACATGCCACAACTTAGTCCTATGGAGAGTAATGCATTCACAACAGATTTCTTTAGAGGAGGATCAAAGGTCCCTCATTTTCAAGAGCAGATGTACCATACAAGGGAGGGTTTGTAACCTTATTATAGATGGAGGTAGTTGTACCAATGTGGCCTCTGTTACTATGGTTGATAAGCAGGAGTTGAACACTCAAGATCACCCTCACCCCTATAAGTTGAGATGGCTGAGTAAGGGAGCAGAGGTTAAGGTGGATAAGCAATGCATGGTCCCATTCTCCATTGGAAGTGTGTACAAGGATGAAGTATTGTGTGATGTGGTTCCAATGGATGCCTGTCACTTGTTATTAGGAAGGCCATGTGAGTTTGATAAAAGCTCCATACATCAAGGAAGAAGCAACACCTATTCCTTCAAGCATGGGAGCAGGAAGGTGACATTAGCCCCCTTGCCACCACATCAGAAGAGCTATGGGAGTCCTAGTATGGCTGAAGATTTTAGTGGAGTCTTGTTTCTATCTGAATCAGCAATGGTCAAAGAATGTACTAAAGAGCAACCTATATTGATGCTGCTATCAAAGGAAGTTCAAGAAGGGGAGTATAAGGTAATCCCTGCAGAAGTTAAGCCCCTCATTGATTAGTTCAAGGAAGTGTTCCCAGAGGAACTTCCTGATGGCTTACCCCCTTTAAGAGGAATTGAACACCAGATAGACCTTGTGCCAGGGTCTGCCCTACCTAATAGACCAGCATATAGGTGTGATCCCAAGGCTACACAAGAGCTGCAGAAACAAGTTGGAGAGTTGATGAGTAAAGGGTTTGTAAGGGAATCCTTAAGTCCATGTGCTGTGCCTGGATTATTGGTTCCTAAGAAGGATGGGACTTGGAGGATGTGCATAGATAGCAGGGCTATCGACAACATCACAGTCAAGTATAGGTTCCTTATACCTAGGGTTGATTACATGTTGGATGAGCTGAGTGGTTCAAGGTTCTTTTCTAAGAGTGATTTGAGGCAAGGTTACCATCAATTGAGGATCAGGGAAGGGGATGAGTGGAAGACAGCCTTCAAAACAAAGCATGGCCTTTATGAGTGGCTTGTCATGCCCTTTGGCCTGTCAAATGCCCCAAGTACCTTCATGAGATTAATGACAGAAGTGCTTAGGCCTTGCCTAGGGAGATTTGTGGTGGTATACTTTGATGATATTCTCATCTACAACAAGAGCAAGGATGATTATTTGAGGCATCTTGAGGCTGTGTTTGAAATACTTAAGGAGAGCAAGCTCTTTGGGAAGCTTGAGAAATGCACCTTCATGACTGAGGAAGTCAAGTTTCTAGGATATCTGGTATCTGGTAGAGGCATTTTAGTTGATCAAGACAAGATCATTGCAGTCCAGTCTTGGCCTATCCCTAGGAATATTACAGAAGTAAGAGGATTCCATGGCTTAGCATCCTTCTACAGAAGATTCATTAAGAATTTTAGCACCATTGCAGCACCCCTCACTGAGTGCATGAAGAAGGGAGAGTTCACCTGGACTGAGAATGCTTTGCAAGCTTTCAAACACATGAAGAAACTCTTGTGCAATGCACCTATGCTCAGGTTGCCAGACTTTAACAGCCTATTTGAGGTTGAATGTGATGCAAGTGGAATAGGGATTGGAGCTGTCCTTATCCAAGAGAAGAAACCTGTAGCTTATTTCACTGAGAAGCTAAGTGGAGCTAAGCTGAACTATTCTACATATGACAAAGAGTTCTATGCTCTTATCAGAGCTCTGAGACATTGGAGTCATTACCTGAAGCCCAAGCCTTTTGTCTTACACTCTGATCATGAGGCATTCAAGTACATAGGAGGACAGCATAAGCTCAGTCATAGGCATGCTAAGTGGGTGGAGTTCCTCCAGTCATTCACCTTTTCTAGCAAATATAAAGAGGGCAAACAAAATGTGGTGGCTGATGCATTGTCTAGGAGGTACACTCTGCTATCAACCATGGAGCAAAGGGTTCTTGGCTTTGAGTTCATGAAGGACATGTATCAAGAAGATCCAGACTTTGCAGAAGATTGGTTAGCACAGAAAGAGGGAACAAGGACCATTGATTCACCCTACACTCTGCAAAATGGATTCTTGTTCAAGGGAAACAAGCTGTGTGTTCCCAGAGGATCTTATAGGAGTCTATTGATCAAGGAGGTACATGGAAGTGGCCTTGGAGGACACTTTGGGGTTCAGAAAACTGTGGACATACTACAGGATCAATTCTACTGGCCTAAGATGATGGGGGAAGTCCAAATAGTGCTCAGAAGGTGTGGAGTTTGTCAAAAGGCCAAGAGTTCTTTTCAAGCAGGACCTTACACCCCCCTACCAGTTCCATGTAGGCCTTGGGAAGATGTAAGCATGGATTTCATAGTAGCATTGCCTAGGACAGCAAGAGGGAAAGATTCTATCATGGTGGTTGTGGATAGGTTCAGCAAGATGGCACATTTCATTGCCTGTAAGAAAACTTAGGATGCTGTGAGTGTAGCAGAGCTATACCTTGATGAGGTGGTAAGGTTACATGGAGTCCCAAGGACTATTGTGTCTGACAGAGACACAAAGTTTGTGAGCCACTTCTGGAGAACATTGTGGAAGCTGCTTAACACTAGGTTGTTGTTTAGTACCTCCCATCATCCTCAAACAGATGGTCAAACTGAGGTGACCAACAAGACCTTGGGAAGGATCTTGAGGTGTATAGTCAGCAAATCTCTCAAGGATTGGGACTTGAAGTTGGCTCAAGCAGAGTTCTCTTTCAATAGAGCTCCATCAGCAGCCACATGCCACTCCCCCTTTGAAATGGTCTATGGTACTAACCCCTTAATGCCTTTGAGTTTGTCTAATGTGTGCAGGTCAGAGATCCACTATGATGCCAAGAAGAGGGTGGAACAAATGCTAAAACTCCATGAATCAGTCAGAAAACAGATTGAGAAAACTAATGATCTATACAAGAAGAATGCCAAGGTTCCTAAGACCAAGAAAGACTTTGCACCAGGAGACTTAGTATGGATCAACCTAAGGAAAGAAATGTTCCCTTCCAAGAGAAAGAACAAGCTAGAGCCAAGAGCAGATGGTCCTTTTCAAGTCATAGAGAAGATAGGTCCTAATGCCTACAGAATTGATCTACCAGGAGAGTATGCAGTCCATGGGACATTCAATGTTGGAGATCTTAGTCCCTTCTTTGAAGACTCTGAGGGAGAGGAAGACACAGGCTTGAGGTCAAGCCCTTTTCAACCTGGGGAGGCTGCAGCAGGAGCTCACCCAAGGGGCCTTGATGATCAAGCCACAAACAAGACAAGCCTGACCCCAAGGACCCCTCAGATGGAGGCTCGAGTTACAAGGTCCAAACAACAAGCTATGACAAGCCAAGACCAAGCCAGGCCAAGCTACACCAGTGAGGAAGACAGTCCAGGGCTCAACAACCCATGCCAAGCCCCAACACAACCCACATTACCCACACAAGACAGAAACAAAACCATTCAGGACCAGGCAGACCAATCAACAAACCCTGCACCTAGGAGGTACACCAGGGCATCCCAACCACCCCCACCATGGCCTACGATCAAGCCAACCCTCTAAGCTACAAGTTTTCCCAGGACAAACCCTTTTGAAGTTTAGCAAAAACTCATGAAACAGACACCCCAAGCTAGAGTCCAGTGAGCAGTATAGTAGAGGCAGTACATGTTCAGATGTGGTTTCCTTTTGCCTAAGTCAACTTGTCTTCATCCAAGGCAGGTTTATCTAAGTTCTAATAAGAGTGGAGAGTCCCAAGGAGCAACAAAACACCTAGAGCAAAGCAGCAAGACAACAAGAACAACAGAGTTCTATTTCAGGAAAAATACAAAAACTGGTTTATTGCTTTTTGCATCAGTCTGTTTGTGTCTTTTGTGTCTGTACTAGCTAGTTGTTAAACTTGTCCTCTTGTGAGGTTCTTAATTAGTGTCAGTTGAAGTAGTTTAGATCCTAAGCTGGCCCTTGGATGATCTATACATCCAATGGTTCACAAGATATCAGCCTCCCTATATAAGGAGGTCTTGTATGTTGTTGTAAGGCAGACTTTTATGAATGAATTAACTTGAGAAATCCCTCAAATCTATCAAACTTGTGCTAAGAGCTGTAGTTTGAACCAAGCCTGATACATCTTCAAGGTGTCTGATCAGTGACTTGTATTGTGAGTCAAGTTATATCTGTGCCTTGCTGTGGTTAACTTGCTTGCTGTTTGAGCTTAGTCTAGGGTGTTTGTGCCTTGCTGTAACACTTTATAATTGTCTCAATACTAGTCTTTGAGTCCCTTCTCTTGTGCTTTGCTGTAGGGGAGTTTCTTTAAGTCATATCCTTTAAATTTCAGTTAATATAAATCACTCTCTCTAAAACAGCCTCCATTTCTATTTGAATTGTTTTCAGTTTAAGTGAACCTAGGCTAGTATCCATCAAAACTTGTAAATCTTAGTAGTTTACACTCCATATAGAGTGGGAGAAAATATGCCACAAACAAAAATAACAGAAAATGTTCTTAAGTCATCCAAGGTCAGAAGCTTATAATGAAAGCTTATAGTGAAAATATCTACTTTTTGAAAGTAATAATTATGATCTATAGATTGGCTTTTATAATTTCCAATTCGAATTTTTTGCATAAGAGCCTTAAGAATACAAGATGGATTCTATACATATAAAATTACATGGGAAGGTTGGACCTCCCCAGGGTGAATAAAAATTTATTGTAAAGAATTGTATATAAGTTAAAATATAACCATCTTTGAGATCCAAGATTATTACATCTACACCTCGTTGAAAGTATATGTATGACAAAGTGACAAAATGTTGTTTAAAGTTTCCTTTCTAAATGGGCATTTAGAAGTGGACAAGTTGTCGTACAAAACTTTGGAGATCAATGTGTGATCCTAAGAGAGCATTTGAGAGGTTGTAATAATCATTGCATAACATGATAGAATGGTTTTCTCGAATTGTCGAAGAGCCATGTTTATGCATGTAGCTAAGTGGGAGCTAGATCTATCATGTGTGGACATGAGGATTAGTGATAGTGAAAATTCGTCATGTATGGACATGAAGATTAGTGGGAGCAAAATATCTTTCATGTCTTGTATGTATGAGACATATCAATCATTAGGAATGATGTACTAACATTGCCTTCCGTGGAGGAGTGTTTAGGAGATCATTTCTAGATGAAAGACTTGGAAGAAGCATATTGAATCTAAGGCAAGAATATCTCCCATGTCTCGTATGTAGAAGACATATTGGTCATTGGGAATGATGTACTGACATTGCCTTCCGTGGAGGAGTGTTTGGGAAATCATTTCTAGATGAAAGACTTGGAGAATGTATCCAAAATCTATGGTGATAGATAAGAGAGGATACACATAATTGCTAATGTTTCCGCCATTAAGCCAATCATATTTGCCAAGATATGCACATACCTTGATAAATTGTATGCTTGGAGCATGACAAGTTGATAACAAGTAATCCACATGAAAGTCATTGGATAGTCTTCAAGAATATCCATGAGATTCTCGAGGAGAACTATTAGTTTATTCTTGTGTTTCGTAAAAATAATTAAGTTGCGTGTTAATTGTCACACGAACCCAAGTTTCAAAACCTGTAAGGGATCTGACAAAATCGAAGGCTAAAATTTTGTTATATTAAAAGCGAATAAATAAAAGGGATGATTGAAGTGTCAATCATTGCAAATTCTACAAATAGAATCTTAGTACATGATGATGAGGATGAGGTGGATTATAAGGATCTAATGAGTAGACCCTTCCACCAAGATACCCATCAGGTGGTTATCATGATAACAAGTGGGAGCATCTTTTCAAGATTAAAGAGCCTAACACTAGATAGAGATCTAGTGATGTACTTAGATAACTTCATGTTATTGGGAATAACGATGATTGGAAAGAAAATAAAGGAGCAATTCATAAAGTTGGAACAAATGGATACAAAGTATATCCACCATCCAAGCTTTTATTGCGTTTAGACAAGATGAACATGAAGTGTCATGGAACTTGTATACTTTAGATTATATGATATGAAGCAATAACATTGTGTTGATTGTTCATATGTGATAATCACATTTATCGTTTAAGTTTATAGAACTCATTTTTGTGCTTTGTTATATCCAAATAGGTTGTGGTGACAACTTTGAACCCTATTAAAGTGAACAGGATTAACATAGCCTTGGCCCCTAGTTACTTACATGAGGTGACGTCTCGAAGTGACTAGAGTGTGATGCGATTGATGGCGAGTTCAAGTGTCATAGAGTCATATGAGATGACTAGTCGATCACATAGACAGACTGTATGGGACACTCTGTCGGGCAGTGGCCGCTTATAGAGTTCTGGCAATTCATAAAGCGTGGTCGTGGCGAGAGCTACTATAGTATTCTTTTTGAGTCAATTCTTTAGACTAGAGACTATTCGCCTAAGTCGACGTAGTTTCTGATTGACTTTGATTTTTGCCCCAAGCCATTCTTTATAAAGGGGTGAATGGGCAATTATTGGGTCATGAAGGACTGTGAGTGAACAAAGGGAATAGTACGATAGGAATTGTCCAACCCCTTGTCAGGGTTATCTAATATCTCAAGGCCACTCGAGGAGTAGTGAACTGAAAATGCGTGGCCACGGTCGGAAGGTATCTACGGTAGATAATTTCGGTCAGACAGTTACTCTGCAGATCAAGGAAAGCACTCTAGATATGATCACATGCAAGTACGACCTGCAAGACACCTTGCATTGAGTGGGAGATTAAAATAGGAAAAGAGAATTGGTGACGCACACTTGTTGCGAACAAGTGGGAGATTGTTGGAGTAAGTGTCCTCAACAATAGTGCGATCACTTAATTAAATCTCATTAACGAGAATACAAAGGGATGATTAACATTATAGTCAACTGATCCACATTAATCGGTAATGATTGGCTTACTAGAGTTTGACATTACTGTCATATAACGGTGGTGATCAGTTGATCCCTTGAAGTCACACCAAAAGGACGATTCCCAAATCATAAAGTTAATTAATTGTATAACGATACAGATTAATTAATCCCTTGGATTGAATGAGTTCAATCTGTATATGAGAATTACATCTTATTATAATATGATTAAATAAGATACATATTGGTAATTAAATGTCATATTACCAAAATTGTATAATGTTTATGAAACATTAGAGATAAGAGTAATTGGTTAAATGTAATTGCAATAAGTTGTAATTATATTAAATATATATGAGATAAACCATTTTACATACATGTAATGATAGATTGTTACTTAAAATGTTAAGTATAATTTATTTGTTATAAGATTGTATTTAATTGTTAAATATAATTTTATAATCAAGATTACATGTAATTTGTCACATTTCACACATATGACAAATGACAAAATGTAAAAGTTAAAATGGAAATCCATTTTACCTCATGTGTACCGTTTTTAGTGATAAGAATTAGGGTGATAATTATTTGTATGTTTTATGAGATAAACAACATAATTACTGTGACACCCTCAAATTTGCGGAAAGAAAAAAATAATTTAAATACATAACAAAGGGTGTCATAAATAAAAAGGTTCGTTACAAAAGAAAATTTATATTATACATAAGAATTATACAAGACGGGAGACATATCTCCCGTATAAATACGGAATGAAAAGAGTATATAATAATATACAATCTAAGAACCGAATATAGGTCCAAGGTAAATACTTCGCTCGCTAGCTCGTCAATGTACCCCCAAATATGCATTCACCACCTGTTCGACCGCATTAAATATAAACACGGAAGCCACAGTCAGTGGGGAGTAACTCCGAGTCCTCCAGCCACGAAATGTCGAGTTTGATGAAACATGAATAACATAAAAGCAATGTATATGGAAAATACAAAACTTAAACATATATGATATGCTTTTCATGTTATGAAACAGATAACTAACAAATAACCTAGCATGTGAAAGCTATCAGGTGAAACCTATAATAAACTTAACTCGAGTAGGGACCGCTGGTATGCTAGCTCAGAGGTTTCCTCTCAGAACATTGGCCGTGATTACATCTCAAACACTAAA
>JAIUZE010029311.1:0-20723 GCA_022085475.1 Heliosperma pusillum | reverse complement strand
ATGAACCTTTTTCTTTAAGACACCTTTGTTATGACGAATATATTTAATAGTAGGTTCCGGTTTTAAAATTTACCGATTTTCACTAAAGCGAACCTATTAGAAACGTATTCTCATCTTTTATTTATTTAAATTATTTTTCTTTTTCTTTTCGCAAATTTGAGGGTGTCACAAATATTAACTAAGTCATGAATTGTCAATTTACAATCTATAAATAATATACTAAAAATATAACTCTGTATATACCGTGCATTGCACGGGGTTTATACTAATTGTGTATATTAAATATTTGATGAGTTAAAAAATTCTAAAATTAAAAAATAAAATTAATTGAGTAGTTTAATTGTGACAACCCATCGATAAACGCGGAAAAAAACAAACAGGCATGCATAGAAAGTGCGGAAAATAAAGAGTTTTAAAAACTTTTACATGCCAAATACGAGGAATTGTCAAAACAAACGAAAACAAAGTAATGAAAGTGCAACGGGGAAACAAGGTCCCTCAAAACAAGGTCTAGTAAGTCTAGTAAAACTAGAATCGAACTGTAGGGTACAACGTCTACACGGCGCCCGCTAGCTCACTCGGTAAAGCCCAAAAAGATAAGCATCATCGAGAAACCTGTTCATTCATATAAAACATGAATGCCACAGTCAGTGGGGAGTAACTCGGGGTTCTCCCAGCCATATCACATCAAAACGCATATAAACAAGAATGGAAACATATATCAACATGCATACATACATATCATATCAGATATAAGAAGAGCATTTCATAATAACATTACGTAAGCGTTCGAATGATCAATCATATCATCATCATGCAACATCGACTCGGGGAAGACTCCCCTTGGTAACCATATGGATCACCATTGGCTTGCATCTCACCATTAATGACGATGTGCTTGAGAAGGTTAGGGACTCAAGATACAAACCAGACACCAACATCCAACAATTCCAAGTATACAATCCAATATGTATTCAAACATAAGCGAACACCCTATCACGATAAATGAAACGCACTAGCATCTGCATTACGTAAGACAAAGACGGCTCCAAACTCTATTCCTCTCAGTAGGACGACGATAATAATACGGTCCTATTCTAAATCTGGCCAGACTCTCGGCATATGGCCGTTTCCCGATTCCACAAGTGGTAAGGCGTTCCACATCCAAGACTCGAGATAAGGCGTTTCTCAAGTACCCCAAATCCGGCAAGGGCAACTAACGGAAGAGGCAAATAGAGACGGGTATACCATTTTCGGCAAGGGCAGGTAACGGAAATGGTTGTCACAAGAACGAGTACTCATATCAATGAGGCGTCGTAAAACGGTCAAGTAAGTATGCTACATGCAAATAACACCACCTCACAAGGATACAACATTTGACGGTAGGGTCGATCAACGCATTGCGTTTGCCTCCTAACAACGTCCTTATATCCCCACTAAACAAATGCACAAACATTACGATTGTACCCCTATCGGTCTAACGTCAAGTCTAACGAGTATAGAGGTGCAACCGGGAAATAAGAGGTTAAAACATCCAATAAACGATACTCGATTCATTACTCAAGGCATAAGTGACTAAAAAGGGGAAACATGCTAAAACCATCACTAAGCAACTGGTAAAAGCATATGTAATATTAAATAGTCTAAACATGAATATTTAAAGTCATTACGTAGGTTTATAGGATGAACAACCTATACAAACTAGTACATGTGAAGACTAAAGGAAGAAAAGGAGGAAAGGAGTAGCAGGGGGTCCCAGCCGGTCGGGGTGACCGGCGGCCGGGTACCCGACAGCGCACCCACCATAACCAAACAACAACAATAATTTCACAGGAGGTCCCCAGCCGGCAGGGGTGCCGGCGGCCAGCTACCCGGCTGGGGAACACGGGCCAAACCGAGAAACAAAGGGGATAGAGGAGGGGCTCCCAGCCGGCGGGGGTGCCGGCGGCCAGCCACCCAGCTGGGGCACGCGCATGTCACTATTCAACATTTCAATACAGGGGGTTCCCAGCTGGTGGGGGTGGCGGCGGCCGGCTACCCGGCTGGGACACGCACTACTAAAAAACTCACTAAAACTTAACAATTATGAAGCAGGGGACTCCCAGCCGGTCATGGGGTACCCGGTTGGCCACACATATGGCCGAAAACAACACAAACACCAATTAAACTCAAATCAAATTACACCCAATCATTTTTAACAACATTAATCAATACAAAGCTTCATTTAATGCATCATAGGAGTATCAAATCATTACATTCCATCATTGAAACATCATAAGACAACATTTATGATACTAAACATAAGTTTAACCAATAATAAGATGACTTCAACAATATTAACGTAAATTTCAACAAGTAAAGCATATGAGATAAATTCCAACATACAATTAAGTAGTAAACATATAATCATGCTAGTATAACATAATTAACTCATATCTTATGTGAAAATCTATCCTAAACACATAAACACATAAGATGTGACACCGAGTAACCCGTCTACGTTACCTTGATAGCTTTCCACTCTTCTTCTTCTTCTTCAATCAAAAAGTAGTCCTTATGTGACACCGCGCGATTTCACAGTAACGTAAACACATAGATTTACAGCGGAAAATACGAGATTTTAAAAACTTTAAAAGCAAAACCGCGAATGTCACTATAATATAAAACCAAAACTTAATTTAATAAATCTTTTATACAAATTGTATCTTAAATAAACACAAGGGACATCGATTCCTTGATAAAACACAGTGAAGATAATAAACTAATATAAACTACACGCTACGGGTGAATCGCTGTAAGCACAACGCTCGCTAGCTCACTTGCCACAACCCCATGCAAACACCAACCTGCAACCTCTTCATTCATGAAAAATGAATGCCACAGTCAGTGGGGAGTAACTCAGGGTTCTCCCAGCCATATCACAAGTAAACATACATAAACAACAATTAAACATGTAGAATCTTATATACAAGTGAATCATGCGAGGTAAAAACATACATTTCAAGATAATATGATATAAGCATGTGAAATACCAAAACAATAAGCACCATATTATGAACCGACTCGGGAATGACACCCTTGGGAAAATATATACGCACTAGGGCTTACATCTCACCGTTATTGGCATATACATGATAAGGTAGAGACCCGCATACCAAACCAATACAATCATCCATTCCATACAAGAATCCAACCCAATATTCACATATGATCCAATCTTATAAAAAACCATCCAAACATACGAATATAGCAATATAACTCTCACGGTAAATGACATGCACTAGCATCATGTACAAAAGAAAGACAAGTCAATGTAAGTCCACGGGATAAGGCGTTTCCCTGAACCGCATACGATAAGGCATTTCGTATACTCATGACCTAGACAAACATGTCCACGGGGTAAGGCGTTCCTCTTAAGTGTGGGCGATAAGACGTTTCGCACACACAAGACTCTAATCCTCTCGGTAGGACGACTATAATGATACGGTCCTAAACTAAACCTGGCCAGACTCTTGGGATAAGACGTTTCCCGATTCGACATGTGGTATGACGTGCCACATCCAAGACTCGATCAACACAAAGGACGTCGAGCACCCCAAATTCGGCTAAACCACACGAAAGAGGCGGAAAGAGATCTATAGTACAATTCAAGCTAGTACGCTACATGCAATGACACAACCTCGCAAGGATACAACATTTGACGGTCGGGTCGATCAACGCATTGCGTTCACCTCCTAACAACGTCGTCATATCCCCACTAAAACATGCATACAAGCATCAAGGATACACCTCATCGCTCCGATATTCCAGTCTAACGAGGATAAGGGTGTAGACGGGAAATGAGAGTTCAAAGCACTCAACGCGTAGAGCTCGAATCAATACATAAGGTAAAACCGATTCAAGAGAGGGCATATCAAAAACCGTCACAAAACATGTGATATAAACATGTGAGATATCACATATTCTAAACATGAATATTTAATGTTATTACGTAAGTTTATAAGATAAATAAATCATACAAACTATTACATGTGAAAACAAGTGGAGAATAAATGAGAAAAGACACAGGGGGTGCCAGCCGGTCAGGTGGACCGGCTGCCGAGTACCCGGCTGGCACTACGGCAACACTTAACAACAATAACAATTTACAGGGGGCTCCTAGCCGGTGGGTAGGGCTGAGCAAAAAAACCGATTATCCGAACCGACCCGACATCCGATCCTAACCTGATCCGAAAAAATGGATATCTGATCCGAAATCAGGTTTCGGATCGGATATTCGATCCGAAATATTCGGATATCGAATCGGATACGGATATTAGGTTTTCAAAAATCAGATATCCGATATCCGATTATTTTTCAGATCGGATATCGGATATCGAATCGGATACCCAATACCCGATCCGTATCCGAGATCCGATTCGTAAATAACACATACAAATATAAGATAAGGACTAATAAAGTAATAAATAATAACCTACTCTAGGCCAGAGCATGGATCCACTTCTAATATTATCTTTTTTTAGGTTTCATATCTTATATTATTTTATTTCATTTATTATTTGTATATATACTCTAACCCTAATTTCTCACTCCATTATTCACTTCATTTGAAGTCACTCACATTTTTATCTAACAAAGTAACAACGGCGACAGACTACCGCTACATCTTCATCTTCATCGACTATCACTTCATCTTCATCGACTGCCGCTTGTGAGATCTCCACCACGACAGCCCCTCACCACCACGACGCCCTTTCCGGGTCACTGTTCTTCCAATAACGCTTGTGAGATCTTCATCCCGTCCATTGCCAGCCTAGGTATTAATTTTATTCGATCTTAATTCCTTGAAATCTTTAGCAATTATTGTTTTAGCAATTATTGTTTTAATTCCTTGAAATCTTTAGCAATTACTATTCTTCCAACGACGACGGACGGTTGATAAGGACCCTTGTTTAAATGTTGAATTTGAAGGTGGATTTGCTGTGGTGTGTATTCCTCTCTTCAGTCTTCAGAGGGGTTTTTTTATGTTTAGGTGGAGTTGATATGATTTTTAATTGTAATGGTTTCATTTTTTTTATATTTTACTTTGTATATAATGGGCTACGATTGATGGTTATTTTCAATGACCGTACATTTGGCTACGACTTAGGAACCGAAGCCTTTTGTTTTTATATGTACATTTGGCTACGGCTTATTTCCAACGACCGTAGCCATTTGTAAATGGCTACGGTTATTTTCAATGACCGTAGCCTTTTTTACTTGCCTAATGTCATTTTTGTACTAGTGCCTTTCTTCACCTTAATATATAATCCATGTTCACCATGTGCTTCTAATCTGAATCTATGGTCATATGTCGAAAATTGATGTGCAAACAAGCTATTTGGGATAAGAGATTACTAAGCTATTCTTTATTTATTTTTTACTTACTGTCTTTGTCATCTATTTTTTGCAAGGTTATATGGCGACTTCTTGTAGTACCACTAGTGTGAACGTTTCAAAAGACGGATCACTGCTCTCAAATAATGATGCTAATGTGACGGATCAGGCTACTCAAGCTACTGAATTAAAGGGAAAAGGAAGAAAAAGGACTAGGGATGAGGACAATGCTGAAGCAAGTGAGCCACATCAGAAAGGTAAAAAACGTTCTTGGCTTTGGGCACATTTCACGAAGTTTGAAATAGGAAAGGATGAAAGAGCTCAATGTCATTATTGTCCGAATCATGTAGGTGGTGGATCTAAGAGTGGTACTACTGCCATGAAAAATCACCTAGGTAGATATCGTATGTACCCTCCTAATGTTGATAAAGCACAAAAGCTTATATCTTTGCAAAGTGACTTGACCGGTGGAGATTGCGGGGATACTAGTGTTGGCAACAATAGTCTTAAAAGTTTGGTTGAGAAGAGAGGTAAACTTGAGTTGTGGAAATTTAATCAAGCTGATATTAGGGCTGCTTTAAATAAAATGATAATAATGGATGAGAGACCATTTAGAACCGTTGAACATGATGGTTTTCGATTGTTTTGTTCTGTTGCTTGTCCCCATTTTATGATCCCCTCTCGTTGGACAATTGCTAGAGATTGTTTCGATATGTACTTGGAGGAAAAGAGCAAGTTGAAAACTTACTTTAGCAAGTTGTCTCCTCGTATATGACTAACCACTGACACTTGGACGTCTTGTCAAAACTTGAGTTATATGTGTCTCACTGCTCACTTTATTGACCAAAACTGAAAATTGCATAAAAAGGTCATTAACTTTTGTCCTATTGTTGGTCACACCGGTGAGACAATCGGGAAATCAATTGAAAATTGTTTGATTGAGTGGGGGATTACCACTAAAGTGCTAATCGTGACGGTGGATAATGCTAGTGCCAATGATGTAGGAGTTGAGTACTTGAGAGACAGACTTAGGTCATGGAGTAGTACTATATTAGATGGAAAATATTTGCAAATGAGATGTGTTTCTCATATACTAAGTCTCACTGTGTAGGAGGGTTTGAAAGAGAGTGATGATTCAATCTATAGAATTCATAATGCTATTAGGTTTGTGAGGTCTTCCCCTGCTAGATTGCTGAAATTTAATGTTTGTCTCAAAAAAGAACAAATTGATTCAAATCGTCATCTTTGTTTGGATGTTGAAACTAGATGGAACTCCACCTATTTGATGTTGGATAGTGCTTTAATCTATCGTAAGGCTTTCTTGAAACTTGAGACTTCTGATAAAGGTAAATTTGTAACTGAGTGATGTAGTGAAAATAGTTGTGAAGTAGGGATGTCGATCTCAGGGACGGTTGTTGCTTAAAAGTGATCTAAAAGTCTACTAAAGTCTCTTGCAAGTCACAAAGTAATTTGGGTTTGGGTTTGTTGGCTAAACTAAATAACATCAATTAAAAGCAAATAAAAACAACAAAAGGAGTCTAAGACTAGAAAGATTGGATTTTTATCAAATAAAGGGGAAAACTAGGGTGAGTGGGTTCATATGGGTAGTAAAGCCGAGTAAAAGGGTCGGGTCTAATAGTTGAAATGTCATCTAATCTAGGAAGGTGAATTGAGACTTTCGTTCTTACAATTCCTCCTCAAACCGACTCTAACTAGCTATCGCGTCACTAGATACGGCTTGCCAAACTAGCGGTTCTACGAAAAACCACGACTTTCGATCTTATGGTATTCGAAACAAACGAAAGAATCATGCAAACTAGAGTAGGCATTTCATCAAACATGTTATAAGCATAGCATGGAGATAAAGACAAAAATCAACTATTAACCCCAACAAGAACACATCAACTCATACTAGTACCCATAATCCCCCACATAACCCTAGCAAGGTTTCTACTCACTCATATTTAAAGGAAATTCAACACTAATTAAGGATTGCAAAATGAAATCAACAAAAATAAACATTTTTCTAATTAACAATAAGTAAATGACAAGAAATGAAATGAAAATTTAATTAAAGGCAAGATTAAGTAGAGGAATTATACCAACTTGGAGAAAGATTAGAACTTTGATATAAATACCAAGATTTCGTCACAAATCTTTGCATATAACTCAAGTTCATACACTAAACCAAGTCGAAATCACTAATTAACCGACTAATTTGCTTAATTAAGAAATATTAATACAAGATTAAATACTAATTATATGAAAGTTTCAGATCTAGAGTTTCGTGCCCTTTAATTACATGAGAGGGTCTATTTATAGGTTTACAAAATGAAGGAAAGATGGGCCTCGAGAAGCTTCATGGACTGACAAAGTCACGACCGTGAAATGGGTTTCACGGTCGTGAAACACGTCTCACGACCGTGAAACTGCAAGGCACGGTCGTGAAAGAGTTGGCAGAGCAAGGCTAAGTTTCACTGACAAGTCACGACCGTGAAATGCATTTCACGACCGTGACATAGGTTTCACGACCGTGAAATGGGTTTCACGGCCGTGAGATCAAATCCACGACTTTCATCCTTTTTGGTAAAGCATCTCACGACCGTGAGATGCATCTCACGACCGTGAGATGCTCATTCCCCTTCTTCCTTCGCTTGACTTTGTTGTTTCCTTCTCGGTTTCGCTTGCCTTGACTCGGGAGGGCTTTGGCGCGTCGAGTATGGCCCTCAAGGGTATGTGGGGCCCCCAAGGTGTGCAGTGGATCCTCCGAATGATTCACCTTCTTCTTTGTTGTTCAAAAATAGGTAGAAATCGCCTCAATTGACGGTTTACCTACAAAAGCACGATAAAAGCAAGAAATATGCTAGAAGAAGGTAAAACACGTAGAAACGCTCCTAGGGAGCGTTAAAGGCAAACAAAACGAGATGAAAAGGGGTGAAAATGTGGGGTGAAATGACACTATATCAAATCTCCCCAAACCAAACCCTTACTCGTCCCGAGTAAGGATGAACAATAGTCAAGACCCTTAATTAACTACGCTAAACCTAACCGATACAAGGCAATTAACGGGCCTTGCTCCGTCCCTTCAACTCACAACAAGGTATCCATGAGGTAGGACACCTTCTTGCAAGGCAAGTGGGGTCTTGCCAAAACTTCGATGCATTCTAGGCAATAAAGCACACAAAACAAATGAGAATGCATCTACAAAAGCAAATGGCAACATGCCTCATCCATGCGCCGGGATTCATCTAAAATGGAAAAATCTCAAGCATGCAAATTCCTATGTAATTACTAGTTTTACAAAGAACTAGGCCTAGAAAGATAGAAATAAATCACCTCTTTATTGTGTAAAATTAGTATATTCGTTCACGTTTACTAGAAAACTTTGTCAAGGGTGAAAAAGCGGGATGGAAAGTGAGGGCCCCATGGTGTTAGAAGACACTGTAGGATCGGAATTCCGCCTCTCACCTAAGTGAAAGGAAGGGTCGTCCCCTCTTAGCCATGCAACGTAGGAGTAATCATCAAAAAGGTAAGGAAACGAGATGTTTGAGTTCTTATTTTATTTCTTTTTCTCTTTTCTTTTCTTTTTCTTTCTTTTTGTTTTTGATTTTTTTGGTGCTTGATTTGGGTGCCTTTTGAGAGCAAGGTAGCCTAGCGAAAGGTGTGCGGCGGAGACCAACAATAGGCAAATCCTCGTCGTAGCGACATCGAGAGCGACCCCATATGTATTGAGGGTACTCTAGAAGAGCCTAGAAGTCTCCATATGCACTCCCTAAGCTAGGACTAAGGCAAAAATGTGCAAAATTTCAAGTTTTTCTTTTTTATTATGTTTGAACTCAATTTTTGGACTTTTGATGGAAAAATTTCCATTTTTGTCAAATGTAGTGAAATGTGATGATTGAACAATTTCATGGCCTCGAGAGTCACCTAGGAAAGCGTTCACCAAGGAATTTTCACACCATGGGGATGGTCAAGATGATAAATGCAAGCCCTTGACTAGGCTCTAGGAAACGGTGCGAAAATTATACTAAAAATACACATTAGAAGGTGTTTCAAAATCTATTTTAATAGGCAAAGTGCTAAGCAAAAAGAGCATCTACAAGGTTTTATTCAAGCTTGATCAATTTCCAAATTAGGCATTCCAAAAAGTTTTCCTAAATTCAACTATATGCCATGATCTAAAATTAAACAACATATATACAAAGTAAAGAAACCCCCTAACAACATATATGCTCTAGTGAACTACGTGACAATTAATCTAATGAAACCCCCTAACAGCACATAAGTCACACAGCCGCCAATTCATCAAAATCAACATCGCAATCATCAACCATTCCTCCAAACTCCTCATGTGATAAGAAGTAAAGAAAGAAAGAAGGGGAAGAAATAAGAACGATCATACCATGGCGGTCTTCTTAATCCCTTCTATAAGTCTCTTGAGCGATGTGTAGCGGACCTATGTATGGAGGTTAGAAGAAAAAGCAATGCAAATATATACAAAGTAAGATATAGACAAGCTAATTTTTAGGATTTTTCAAATTTTTCAATTTTTTTGGATTTTTTAAATGGATTAAATGCAAAATAAAACATATTTTTGGATTTTTTTCAACAAAAAATGAAAATAAAAACTATGAAAATAGTTTCCTATCCCCCACATTGGAACAAACATTGTCCTCAATGTATGAAATAGGATTATTGAAAGCAAAATAAATACATGTTTTTGGGTTTTTAAATATTTTGAAAAAAATAAAAACTTGTTTTTGGGATTTTTGATTTTTTTTTTTTTTATGAATATACACAATATGAACAATATAAACAAGATGGTTAGTTATGCAAATGAACTAATCTATGTGAAATGCATGAACTAAATAAAAATCCTAAAACTAAATGCAAAATGATATAATACAAGTGCATGATCTAAGTAAATGCAACTAAACTATATCCTAATCTAGAGTCTCATTGTGGTGGTAAGGTGCATAAATGCAAGCCCCTCATGGGGGTACCTCCCACAAGAAAGTCTAGTGTGCCATATCGGAGTCTCGTCGTGGCGGTAAAATGCATAAATGCACGCCCCTCATGGGGGTACCAACCACGAGAAAGTCTAAAAATGACACCTAACTACGTGATGCATGAAAATAGCTAAATGCAAGGTTGTTTGTCAATTTGGATTTTTCATGGGGAGCAAAAATATTGGTGTCCGATGGGGTGGACACCCGCCTCCAATGTTACCGAGGCCGACCAACACAACACAAAAATTACAAGTTAGAGAAACAAATTATAACAAATCAAAGAGAGGAGAGGAGGAGACACACACTAGAGGGGAGGGGAAGATGCTAAACAAGCCACCTAGTCACCACTCCGACTCTTCCAATTATCAAACAAAAACAAAAAACCTTCTCAAAAGGTCTCCATCACATCCTCATCCTCATCACCATCCTCATCATCATCATCACCACCACCACCCTCTTCCCGGTTCCCTTGGTCGCCCCCGGTCTCCATGCCCCCTCCCCCTCCCCGGTTTCCATGGTTGGGAAACAAAAAATTGGGTTGAGCCCAGCTTGGCATCAAACCGTTAGGGTCAATGTACCCTTGGTTGGCCAGCAAAAAATAGTTCGGGTAGGAGGCATAATAGTTGTTGACCCGGTCTTCATGCATGTTCAGATGCATGTTCTGCATTAGACCGGTTAAGTAGTCGCCCTGGGGGGAGATGGTCGGGTCGGGGTGAACATACCCCTGGTAGTCAAAGGGGTAGGGGGGATGTTCACGTAACTGGGTGGGGGGTAGGGAAACTGCAAATGTGGCAGGGGGAAAGGGGGAACAGGCAGTGTTACCTGGGGTGCACTTTGACTCGGCCTAGATGCGGGTCGGGGTCGAGGCTGGGAAGACTCTCCCTCCTCCCTAGCACTACTGGAAGCGGCCCTACCACCTGCCGTCGTCACTGGCAGCAGGTAGCTGGGTCGCCTCTCCATAGTGTTATCCCTAGGGGAAAATGGTGGGAGTTTATGACAAGGAAGGTAAAAAGGGGTTGCACCCTTAATCACCCAAAGAAAACTCCTCTCCCGGTCAAGCCTAATCCAATTCGAGTAGATTAGGGAATTCTCGTCAAGAAGGGTCCCCCCCGTCAAAGCCACGTACGTCCCGTCACTGTTAAAATTAGGGTCAAAGTGTTTAGCCAAAAAAGTAACCAAACCCCCCATGGTCACCGTCTGCCTACGGGCTACGGTGTTCCTACCCAACTTCCTCCACCTCCTATAGATTTCATTCATTATGGGGAAGGTGAAGGTATCCCTATGCCCTTGCACATTTAAGTGCGACTCTAGAAGGGTCAAGTCTAGCTGGGTGAGGTTGTTTGGCTCTTGCCGCCCTAGGAAGGTGCCCGACACTAACCTATGCCAAAAACGAGGCACAGGGTGGTGAATTAGGAGAGCCGAATTCCTACGGAAATCGGCCAAAACCCTCCCGGTTAAGGCCATCCAAAGTGGGCCCAAATCATAGCCCTTTGGCTCTATAGTATCCCTCCTAGCAGGGAAATCTAACCCCAGAATAGCAGCAAATTCAACCATTGGGACAACATGTGAAGTATTAGCAAGACGGAAACTGAAACACGGTACTTTCTCAGCATTTACCAAGCTATTCAAACTACTTAGAAATTCTAGCGTGAGACTCCGGTAGGAGAGCTCATGCATGGAATATAGAGTAGCCATACCTGAGACCGCGAAAAATTTTTGCATAGCTTCCGTCAGGCCAAGACGACGTATGATGTCGTGGCATAGAAAAACAGTGGGCTCCATCTCTAACCCTTGAATAGCAGCGAAGGCTTGTCTTTGAGCATCCGTCTCAAAGACGACTTCCGGAAAACCCGGAAGTTGCTTAATCTCTAAATCTTCGTTTGCGTCCGGGTTGTTGGACCCGCTGCCCCTCCGCCTCTTTGGAGCTCTTGCCGCCGCCGCTTTCCCTTTTCCTTGTCCCGCCATTATTATCAAGCTTTTTCCCAAAAAACAAATTGCTAAAAGGAAGCTTCTAAAACGATTAAGAACACTAGAATAACCTTCAAATAGCCCCAAAACAACTTTCTAGTGGAGTAGAAAGCAAAAAAACTAACCCAAAAAGTAGATCTTAATTTCGGATTTTTGAAAACCTAAGGTTAAAAATCGATTTTTTTGGGGTTTTTTGGTGTTTGGAAGACAAAAAATGGTTCTCAATGTGTTATTAATTGAAGGAGGAAGCTTTTTGTGACAATTTGTGAGAGATTTGAGTGAGTTTGGTGAAGATTTGAGGGAGATTTGGTGATTTTTGGAGAGATAAGGGTTTGTGTTTGTGTTTGTTGTTGAATAAGGTGAGGAAAGATAAGAAGAAGTGAAGAAGAGAAGATAAGGTCACGGTCTAATCCGTTTCACGACCGTGAAATTGGGTTCACGACCGTGAGATGCCATTTCACGACCGTGAGACTTAAGTCACGACCGTGACTTGTTCATGAACTGCTACTGCATAACTTTTCGCCATCTCACGTATGTGAGATTAGTTTCACGACCGTGAAACTTGTTTCACGACCGTGAGATGGGTTTCACGGTCGTGAAACTAGATTCTCGTGATTTCCTTAGCTTTTCTTGAACTTTCACGGGCGCGAAACCAATTTTACGAGTGTGACTCGTCTTTTTCGACCCTTTTGCTTCAAAATCTTCACCCTTTGCTCGATTTCTCGCTTCCTCGTTAGCATTCCGCTATGTTTCTTTCATTTCAACTTACAAAAACAATCACAAACACATTAAATCCCTCCCTCACACTCTCTTTGACAAAAATTACACTAAAAATTTACAAAATTAACTAAGTAACGGGAAATTGATTTAATTAACGATTCAATTAGCCAAACAAAATTCGACCTCATTATCGTCAATTTAATTAATTTCCATGCAAAATAATATCTATCGAACATTAGTCAAATGAGTTAGAATTATATACAAATTTGTGATTATTAGGGGACTTCACAAAACCCGTTCTTGTTCATGAATTAATGAGGAGTAGTCCGTTTGAGGTACAAAGCCTCGACTACTCCTATGAGAGAACCTTCCTTGTAAAGCTTGATTCGTTGCCCGTTCACTTTGAATTTTTGACCATCTTTGCTTGCCAACTCAAAGTCCCCATATTTCCCTACCTCGGTGATCAAGAATGGTCCCGACCACCGGGATTTGAGCTTCCCGGAAAATAGCTTGTACCTTGAGTTGAATAGAAGAACCTTGTCTCCACATTGGAGATCCCTTTTGAGGATCTTCTTGTCATGAATGAGTTTGGTCTTCTCCTTGTAAGATTGGGCATTTTCATAAGATTTGAGCCGGAACTCCTCAAGCTCTTGTAATTGGAGTAATCTCTTGTCACCGCTCAATTTTGCATCAAGATTTAGTTCTTTGATCGCCCAATATGCCTTGTATTCGAGCTCTATGGGCAAATGGCAAGACTTGCCATACACCAACTTATAAGGCGACATTGCAATAGGAGTTTTGAATGCCGTCCTATATGCCCATAATGTGTCGTCGAGCTTTGAACTCCAATCTTTGCGGTGCTTTGAGACCACTTTTTCAAGGATAGATTTGATTTCTTTGTTGGAGATTTTGACTTGCCCACTTGTTTGGGGATGATACCCCAAACCGGTACGATGATGAACACCATGTTTAAGAAGTAGTGAGTCAAGTCGTTTTTCATGAAAGTGCTTTCCTCCATCACTTATTAGAGCTCTAGGTACTCCAAACCGGGGAAAAATAAACTTCTTTAGGAAATTGATTACAACCTTGGCATCGTTGGTAGGGGAAGCCACCGCCTCCACCCATTTGGACACGTAGTCTACGGCCACAAGAATGTACCTATTCCCTCTTGAAGAAATAAAGGGGCCTTGATAATCTATTCCCCACACATCAAACACTTCCACTTCAAGAATCCCCCTTTGGGGCATCTCATTCCTCCAAGAAATGTTGCCGGTGCGTTGACAAGCATCGCAACTTTGGACAAAGTGCTTGACATCATGGAACATAGAGGGCCAAAAGAACCCGGATTGAAGTATTTTAGCAACGGTTTTGCTTGCCCCATGGTGCCCTCCATAAGGAGAGGAGTGGCATCCTTTCATGATTTCTTCATACTCCCATTGTGGAACACATCTTCTATACATCCCATCACCACACTCCTTAAACAACAAAGGATCATCCCAAAAGTATCTCTTAGCTTCAAATAAAAATCTCTTCTTTTGATTGTGGTTGATGCCCGGTGGAAGAACACCACCCACAATATAGTTGGCAAAATCCGCAAACCAAGGTGCTTGATTTTGGATTGTTTCATGAATTGCAAAGAGAAAATCATCCGGGAATGAATCGTTGATAGGCATGTCATCTTTACTTCCATCATAGCATAGCCGGGACAAGTGGTCCGCCACCGCATTTTCCGCACCCTTCTTATCTCTTATCTCCAAATCGAATTCTTGTAAGAGAAGGATCCATCTAATGAGGCGGGGCTTAGCTTCTTTCTTGGCAAGTAGATATTTGAGTGCGGCATGGTCCGTATACACAATGACTTTGGAGCCAATCAAATATGAACGGAACTTATCAAGAGCAAAAACAATGGCAAGAAGCTCTTTTTCCGTCGTTGCATAGTTGACTTGTGCCTCATCAAGGGTCTTGCTAGAATAGTAAATGGCGTGCAAAGCTTTATCCTTCCGTTGGCCAAGAACCGCGCCAACGGCATAATCGCTTGCGTCGCACATCACCTCAAATGGCAATTCCCAATCCGGGGATTGCATGACCGGAGCCGAAATAAGAGCTTCCTTTATCCAATCAAATGCCTCAACACACTCATTACTAAAATGGAAAGGGGTATCCTTGAGGAGAAGTTGTATCTTCCGTGGTACGGGGGTGGTGTTTGGAAGAGTATCTTCCGTGGGAATGGAGTGAGATGAGAATTTAGGCATTCTTAGAAGAGTGGGTGGTTGGATGTCTTGTGGGATGGTTGGTGGGATTCCAAAAGGATTCACAAATTCCGCAATCGGCATAATATCCTCCCAATTCTCTACACTTGGATGCTCAATTTCTACCTCGTTACTTTCCCGGACTTCCCTTTCTTCAATTGAAGGTAAAATCTCCTCCGTTGTGATAATCGGATTTGAAGAAGAGCCTCTACTTGCGGTTTTGAAGACTTTGCGAAGTCTCCTAAAGGTCCTTTCGATCTCGGGATCGATTGGAGGTTGATTCTTTGGGGGAGCTCGCCTGGGCATACAAGAAAACTAAATGTAAACGGTGAGAATGCCTTGAGAAACTAGGTTCCTCAAGACAAGAGGCAAAAAACTAAAGCAAACTAAAAACAATCAAATTAAACATACACCGTCCCCGGCAACGGCGCCATTTTGATGTAGTGAAAATAGTTGTGAAGTAGGGATGTCGATCTCAGGGACGGTTGTTGCTTAAAAGTGATCTAAAAGTCTACTAAAGTCTCTTGCACGTCACAAAGTAATTTGGGTTTGGGTTTGTTGGCTAAACTAAATAACATCAATTAAAAGCAAATAAAAACAACAAAAGGTGTCTAAGACTAGAAAGATTGGATTTTTATCAAATAAAGGGGAAAACTAGGGTGAGTGGGTTCATATGGGTAGTAAAGTCGAGTAAAAGGGTCGGGTCTAATAGTTGAAATGTCATCTAATCTAGGAAGGTGAATTGAGGCTTTCGTTCTTACAATTCCTCCTCAAACCGACTCTAACTAGCTATCGCGTCACTAGATACGGCTTGCCAAACTAGCGGTTCTACGAAAAACCACGACTTTCGATCTTATGGTATTCGAAACAAACGAAAGAATCATGCAAACTAGAGTAGGCATTTCATCAAACATGTTATAAGCATAGCATGGAGATAAGACAAAAATCAACTATTAACCCCAACAAGAACACATCAACTCATACTAGTACCCATAATCCCCCACATAACCCTAGCAAGGTTTCTACTCACTCATATTTAAAGGAAATTCAACACTAATTCAGGATTGCAAAATGAAATCAACAACAATAAACATTTTTCTAATTAACAATAAGTAAATGACAAGAAATGAAATGAAAATTTAATTAAAGGCAAGATTAAGTAGAGGAATTATACCAACTTGGAGAAAGATTAGAACTTTGATATAAATACCAAGATTTCGTCACAAATCTTTGCATATAACTCAAGTTCATACACTAAACCAAGTCGAAATCACTAATTAACCGACTAATTTGCTTAATTAAGAAAGATTCATACAAGATTAAATACTAATTATATGAAAGTTTCAGATCTAGGGTTTCGTGCCCTTTAATTACATGAGAGGGTCTATTTATAGGTTTACAAAATGAAGGAAAGATGGGCCTCGAGAAGCTTCATGGACTGACAAAGTCACGACCGTGAAATGGGTTTCACGGTCGTGAAACACGTCTCACGACCGTGAAACTGCAAGTCACGGTCGTGAAAGAGTTGGCAGAGCAAGGCTAAGTTTCACTGACAAGTCACGACCGTGAAATGCATTTCACGACCGTGACAGAGGTTTCACAACCGTGAAATGGGTTTCACGGTCGTGAGATCAAATCCACGACTTTCATCCTTTTTGGTAAAGCATCTCACGACCATGAGATGCATCTCACGACCGTGAGATGCTCATTCCCCTTCTTCCTTCGCTTGACTTTGTTGTTTCCTTCTCGGTTTCGCTTGCCTTGACTCGGGAGGGCTTTGGCGCGTCGAGTAGGGCCCTCAAGGGTATGTGGGACCCCCAAGGTGTGCCGTGGGTCCTCCGAATGATTCACCTTCTTCTTTGTTGATCAAAAATAGGTAGAAATCGCCTCAATTGACGGTTTACCTACAAAAGCACGATAAAAGCAAGAAATATGCTAGAAGAAGGTAAAACACGTAGAAACGCTCCTAGGGAGCGTTAAAGGCAAACAAAACGAGATGAAAAGGAGTGAAAATGTGGGGTGAAATGACACTATATCACTGAGCTGAGTAAGAATCGAGGCGTTCCAGCCGAAATTGATATGGAATGTGTTTTTTCTCTTTTACCTTTCCTAAAAATATTTTATGATGCTACCTTGAGACTTTCTGGCTCGTTATACATTAGCACAAATGTTTACTTGCAAGAGATTGTTGGTATTTGTATGATGATTGGTAAGAAATGTGAGAGTAGTGATGTTGGTGTGAAATTAATGGCTACTGGAATGAAAAAAAAAACACGCCAAGTATTGGGAGAATGTTGACAAGGTGAATGTATTGTTGTATATTGATGTGGTTCTTGATCCTAGACGTAAAATGCAATATGTTAATTGGGCAATTAATCAACAATACGATTATGAGAATTCTGTCAAGTTGCGTTCTAAAGTATTGGAAACTATAACTTCTTTGTATGTTCACTATACTAAATCTCAACCCACACAAATGCGTACCCCTCCACCGGAAGTGGAAGTGTCTCCTGATGAGTGTGAGAACATGAATGATTGGCAAGATGTGGTAGAGTCACAATTTGAGAGAGACGTAAGTAATGAACTTACTAATGATAAGAAAAGTGATATGGACAAGTATTTAGAGGATGTTAGGGAAGTAAATTCTAAGAGATTTGATGTGTTATATTGGTGGAAAAAACATGAGGAAGCATATCCTATTGTTGCTTTGATGGCTAGGGATATTCTTGCAATTCCCGTTTCGACAGTTGCTTCGGAATCTGCATTTAGTACTGGTGGTAGGATCCTTGACCAATTTCGGAGCTCTCTCTCTTCAAGGATGGTGGAAGGATTAGTGTGTGCGCAAGATTGGTTGCGTAGTACACGTGGTTAGCTACTAGCTAAAGAGTACGTTGAAGAGGTCGAGAAATTTGATAAAGGTATGTACTACTACTCTACTAGTGTTTCCCTTTATACTTTAATCAATAACAATGTTTCTGAAAACCTCACTTACATAGAAAGTGGCAGAGGTTCTATTAAATAATGCTCTTTCATTTCCAAACTGATTTTGCTTTCTTAGATAAATTCACTAATGCTCTTATTCTTCTTAATTTGTAGAGCTTGCAGAGGTTCTAGAGGAGGACTCAGCTTGTGACGATTACTTTTGAGGTGTCGCATAAGTCGTAGATGGTGATAGGTTCATGTCAATGGCGGCGGTGACGTGCTTCATTATCTTTCTTATGTTGGGTTGTATAATAAAAATTAGGTTTATGATTTCAAGACTTTTATGTTATGTATTTGGATATTTTTGTCTTTGTATTTGGCGGACTATTACGCTCATTTTGATTGTTATGTAACAGGTTTCATGTTGAATTAAAGTTTATGTAATTCTACTTTTTTTCGATTGAAATCAATATTCTCTGAAGTGGCTTTAGGCCAAAGTCAAATGAAAATGTGTGATTTCTTCAAATTCTGACCATCCATCTATTCGTATCAGATATTGGATATTGGATATCCGATCCGATTTTTTCGGATAGTAAATTTCGGATATCCGATCATTTCGGAGCAGATCATGGATACTGAAATTTTGGATTTTCGGATCGGATATCCGAACCGAAGATCGGATTTGGATCGGATTTCCGATCCATGCTCTGGCCTACCGGTGGGTGTGACCGGCTGCCGGCTACCCTGTTGGGATCATAGAACAATAGAAAAGGTGAAGCAAAGGGGAAGAGGAGAAGTCTCAGCCGGTGAGACCGGCGGCCGGGTGGCCGGCTGAGACACGCAGCCTAATAAAAATATCAACCAACTTACAGGGGTGCCCAGCCGGTTGGGGGGACCGGCGGCCGGTCGGCCGGCTGGGACTCACACTTCACCAAAAACACCAAAATTGTCCAATTTCACATCAGGAGGTTACCAGCCAGTTGGGGTGACCGGCGGCCGGTGGGCCGGCTAGGACAACTTACTAGAAAAACAAGCTTCAACATCAACCAATAATCCAAATCCTTTGATACCCATTTAATTCAAACAACATTTATCAACAACAAACCACATTAATGCATTCTAAACATGACAAATCATTAGACAAGATCAATTAAGGCAAACAAAGGCACATTTATTACTCAACTCAAGTTCAAGCATGATAAGTAGACATAATTAACGAGATAAATGTAACTTAGCATAAGATTAGTGAAAGATAAGCATATGAGGTGAATTCATACATATGGATGAACAACTAACACATATCTATATGAAATTAAGGAAAAGGTTCCATCTTTCACTAAATAAGACTACAATTAACACTTAAAACACATATTGATATCGAGTAACTCATCACTGTTACCTCGATTAGCACTTCAAATCTTTGATTCTCAAGCTAACCATCAACCCACATGAATTCCTTGACCCAAAATCTTCAAAATACATCTTTTTCCGATAAATAAAGCGACAAGAACCTAAAACCGAAATATGGTGAAAGCCGGTCTAAAAACAATGTTAAAAGTTTCAATATTTTATTAGCTAGAAATAAAGAGGATGGTGAGAGTATTCCGCAACATTAAACGGAATTGAAATACGTTAAGAAACGAAGAAGTTATGTCCGTCTTAAACTTAGATCTAGAAAATGGGTTTTATAAAAAGTTGGAGGAAATGAATATTTTATGTTATGAAAAGAAAGAGGAGGATGAGAGAAAAAGATTAATGTAAAAATCGTCAAGTTTCGTTGAGAGACGGAGAAATGGCATCCGTCTTAAGATTATAAAGTTATGGAGTTGTAATGGTGTTTTGGTGTTTTAGGAAGATGAAGAAGAAGAAGAGTATGTTGCTGAAATTTGAAGAGGAAGGATGAGGGATAAATGAGTTTATTTCGAGAAGGTGTGTAATAGAAAATCGAAATTTCATATCGGGTCGACTCACTTGGATTTTCGCGTAGAATCCGATTATGAACTCATAACGGACTGAAACGCGGCGGTTTCTACCCAACTAAATTAAATTCTATTTAACATTAATTTAAAGTCACGAAATCATAAATTCTCGAGTTAAAATATTTTAACTAATAAAAGTAAAAGACGAATTTATAAAATTTACGACTTTAGTAAATTATTCATTATTATAAAACCTGGGGTGTTACAGTGGCGGACCCAGGGATGCGCACAACACCGCACGTGCGCACCCTTGGATGGGGGAAATTTGTTTTTCTTGAAAAAAGGCTAAAAACAGTATAAGTACAATATGTATGTAATATGAATCATAAATGTTAAGTGTCTCAGTCGGAAAGGCCAGTGTAACAACCCGAAATATACCCGATTTTTCTAGTAAAAATATTTACTAACACTTTTCAGTAGAACTTAAGTTTTTAAAATAGGAATTTTTGTTCTGAGTCTTATTTTGAAATTCCGCGTTCGTATTTGGAATTTTTGAGGGA
>JAIUZE010029308.1:0-18197 GCA_022085475.1 Heliosperma pusillum | reverse complement strand
AGAGAGGAGAGAGAGAGAGAGATAGGTTCTTATGAGTCCACCATTTTTGTTGAGTCCATGAGTCCTCATCCTAGCCATTGGATGAGCGAGATGGATGGATGAGATTTTAGAGACAAAAACACACTTAACACTAATCATTTACCTATGCACTAATTAATTAACTTTCTCTCTCTAGCCTTTAGTTAATCACTTTTGAGCACTTTTAAATTTCTGAGATTTGTGAGTGTAACTTCAGCCCATATTTGTGTAACTTCAAACTAAAATGTGATTTCGACTATATAAATTTGAATTTATGAAACTTCAAGACAAGTTTATGTGATTTTAGACTTTTTATGAGTATAACTTCAGCCATTACGAGTGTCACTTCAACCATTATTTATGTAACTTCAAACTAAAATGTGATTTCGACTAAATAAATTTGAATTTATGAAACTTAAAGACAAGTTTATGTGATTTTAGCCTTTTTATGAGTGTAACTTCAGTCATTACGAGTGTAACTTCAACCATTATTTGTGTAACTTCAAGCTAAAATGTGATTTCGACTAAATAAATTTGAACTTTTGTAACTTTAAGAAAATTTTATGTGATTTTAGCCTTTTCTGATTGTAACTTCAACCATTATTTGTGTTACTTCAAGCTAAAATATGATTTCGACGGTACAAATTTGAATTTTTGTAACTTTAGACAATTTATATGATTTGAACCTTTTTATGAGTGTAACTCCAGCCTTTACAAGTGTAACTTCAAACCGTATTTGTGTAACTTTAATTTTAAGACATATGTATGTAACTTTAAAACATGTTTAGGTAACTTTAGCCATTTGAAAATTTTAATTTAAATTGATTTAACTTTAAGGCATATTTTGGTAACTTTAGTCTTTACTAATATAACTTCAGTTCTTAATTGTACAACTTCAAGCATAACTTCAATCTCTTAATAGTATCACTTCAGTATCTTAATAGTGTAACTTCAGTCCCTAAAAGTGTAACTTCAGTACTTAAAAGTGCAACTTCAATTTTTAATAATGTAATTTTAAGACATGTTATCTTTAGTCATTATTAGTGTAACTTCAGTCCAAAATAGTGTAACTTCAGTCCAAAAACACCATCAATCATACTAAAATCAAAACATAATAGTGTAACTTAAGCAAAATCATACTGTGTAACTTAAAACATGTAAAATATAAATGTGAAATGTATAACTTAAGCAAAAACATATAAAACATATAAATGTGTAACTTAAGCAAAGTGTAACTTCAGTCATTATATGAGTAACTTCAGTTACTAAAAGTGAAACTTCAGTCATTATATGTGAAACTTCAGTGAAACAACACCAATAACCACAAAAAAAAACTTGTGATTTTTAGATCTGAAAAAGTAATGTGTAACATAAAAATAAAAACGAGATCTAAAAAATAAAAACATGTATTCAGGAAAGAAACTTCAGTGAAAAAAATGTGTAACTTAAGTGAAAAAATGTGTAACTTCAGTGAAAAAAATGTGTACTTCATTGAAAAAAATGTGTAATTTCAGTCATTTGTAACTTCAGTTAATAAAAGTGTAATTTCAGTCATTTTATGTGAAACTTCAGTCATTTTATGTGAAACTTCAGTAAAAAAAATGTGTAACTTCAGTCATTTGTAACTTCAGTTAATAAAAGTGTAACTTCAGTCATTATATGTGAAACTTCAGTCATTTTATGTGAAACTTCAGTAAAACAACACTACTAACCACAAAAAAGTAACAAACATAAAAAATTTGAAATTTAAAAACGAGATCTAAAAAATAAAAACATAGATTCAAAAAAAAAAAGGTGGTGAAGAGACGACATGAAAGAAGAGATAAGAAAAAAAGAAAAAAACAAGATCTAAAAAGAATGGTGCATATCTGAAAAAAGAAAAAAGAAAAGAGAAAAGAAGAAGAAGAAGAGAAGAGGCGGCAGGAGAGGGCGGCGAGAAGGAGGCACGGCGAGGAACATGTGCGGTGGAGACGAAGCGGAAAGAAGTAGATTTGAAAAAAAAAAAAAATTTGGGTTTTTGAATTTTTTGGGTTTTGAATTGTTTGGGTTTTGATTTTTGTGGGTTTTGATTTTTTTGGGTTTTAGAGAGAGATGGAGAAATGAAATTATGTGGGATGAGAGAGAAGTGGTTGAGTGGAAAGTCTTATATATTGAATTAAGATGAGATTAGTGGTTAATTAATAAAGATGAGAGAGAGTGAAAAATTAGCCCACTAATCCATTTTTGAGAGCTTCAATCTCAGCCATCCATCTCCAAGATCCAAGGGCCTATAAAAGGACTTATGGACTCACCTTTCCTAAGAGAACTTACATGATCCTTTCTCTCTCTCTCTCTCTCTCTCTCTCTCTCTCTCTCTCTATATATATATATATATATATATATATATATATATATATATATATATATAGAATTGGGATCCGGTGAGAACCACTAAGATAATGAGAACCGTGAGAACTCCGCCTTACAAAATTTATTATTAAAAAATAAGGACATATTTGGGTTCGGCATCGAATTTTATGGGTAGATAACATACATCTTGGTCGAAAAAATATAAGTTACTGACGGAAATTGGGGTGAAATATGATTTATTAATTTTCATGCACCTAGTAGTCCGTTTCATGCATCTAACAATTTTCATGCACCTGGTGCTCATTTTAATGCATCTAGAGCCCGTAATTTTCATGCACCTAGTAACTGTTTTCATGCATGTAGCAAATTTCGTGCACCTACTGCTCGTTTTCACGCATTTAGAGTAATTTTAGTGTACAAATTAAATTTATGTACATTAAATACATATTTTTTAATATAATAAATAAATTTTGTACAGTTACTTCAAATATTTTGCTTGAATAAACTAAACTAATGGTAAATGATCCATCAAAACTTTCGAAACAAGATTTGGTGGAGATTTATATATAGTAGATATATATATATATATATATATATAGAATTGGGATCCGGTGAGAACCACTAAGATAATGAGAACCGTGAGAACTCCGCCTTACGGAATTTCTTTTTAAAAAATAAGGACATTTTTTGGTTCGGCGTAGAATTTTATGGCTAGGTAACATACATCTTGGTCGAAAAAATATAAGTTACTGACGGAAATTGAGGTAAAATACGATTTATTAATTTTCATGCACCTAGTAGTCAGTTTCATGCATCTAACAATTTTCATGCACCTGGTGCTCATTTTAATGCATCTAGAGCCTGTTATTTTCATGCACCTAGTAACTGTTTTCATGCATGTAGCAATTTTCGTGCACCTAGTGCTCGTTTTCACGCATTTAGAATAATTTTAGTGTACAAATTGAATTTATGTACATTAAGTATATATTTTTTAATATAATCAATAAATTTTGTTTAGTTACTGCAAATACTTTGCTTAAATAAATTAAAGTAATGGTAAATGATCCAACAAAACTTTCGAAACAAGATTTGGTGGAGATTTAGTGAGGGTTCTCATTATGTTAGTGGTTCTCACCGGATCCTGACCCTATATATATATATATATATATATATATATATATATATATATATATATATATATAGAGAGAGAGAGAGAGAGAGAGAGAGAGGTGGGTTCAAATGAGTCTCCTTAGTATAATTGAGTCCTTGAGTCCTATTATACACCCTTGGATCTTTGAGTATGGATGGCTGAGATTTAATCCCAAAATATTATACTCTACTGTTTCCCATGCACAATCATTAATCATGCAAATACACATTTTCCCACGTTTACATTCCCTCTCTCTGAAAACACATTTTCCCACTTTTACCGTATCTCTCCTCCTCTTCTCATTTTTCTGATTTTCTCTTCAAACCGTTCGTCTTCCTTACTCCATCTTCATCCTTACTCCATCTTCATCCTTAATTCATCCCTATTTATCCATTATAGAGAGTTCATCTTGCTATCTTCATCCTTAATCTCCGGTACATTCATCCCTATTTATCAATATTGTAGTTTTGCATTATTTTTCTTTTTATTAATCAAGTGGAATTTGTTTCGTGTGGTTTTATCACTGTTCGTTTAATTTATTTCGCCATTTTTGAATTTTAATAAGTTGAATTTGTTTCGCCATTTGCTCAGAAGTTTATTAAATTTACTGTATAATGCAATTTCAATCCTTCATCTTCAGTATAATTTATTTACTGTATTTTGGCTATATTTTCTAAATTCCCTTATTTGTTACTATTATTTGTGTTTCTCCCTTTTTTTGCGTTTCCCCCTTTTGTTTCGCCATTGTTTGCGTTTCCAGTGTAACTTTAAGCTATTTATGTGTAACTGTATTCCATTGTATGTGTAACTCCAATTGCATTACTTTTAATTTAATTGCCCGATATATTTGTAATTGTACATGAAACTTTAAAGTTTGTTATTTGTAACTTTAAACCTGTTTAGTGTAACTCTAGATTTGTGTATTGTAACTGAATTCTGTAGTCCACATTATAATTTTTAATGTTTTTATGAATTTGAAGTTGTGTCGTATCCTACATGAAACTTTAAAGGGTTTTTCTGTAACTTTAAGCATGTATATTGTAACTTTAAGCATATAGATGTCTGCTTGTAACTTTAAGCATGTATATTGTAACTGTAACTACTATTTATGAAACTTTAGTTCATCAAGGATAGGAGTGTGTTGTTGACTGCTGTTGTGTCGTGTATACTGTAACTCTAACAAGTTTTTATGAAACTCTAACTACAATTTATGAAACTTTTGTCTATATATTCTGTAACTCTATTTATTATTTATGAAACTGTTGTTGAATGTTTTTATGAATTTGAAGTTGTGTCCTACATGAAACTTTAAGCATGTATATTGTAACTCTAACTAGTTGTGTCCTACTGTAACTCTAACTAGTTTTTATGAAACTTTAAGCGTGTATACTGTAACTCTACTAGTTTTTATGAAACTCTAACTAAAATTTATGAAACTTTAGTCTATATATTCTGTATCTCTATTTATTATTTATGAAACTGTTGTTGAATATTTTTATGAATTTGAAGTTGTGTCCTACATGAAACTTTAAAGGTTTTTTTGTAACTTTAAACCTGTTCAGTGCAACTGTATACTTGTGTAACTTTTAGACATATATATGTAACTTTAACACTTTATAATGAAACTTTGAATTTTTGTGTCTTACCTATCAGATGGCTGGTGAAGGTGATGTCGTAGAAGTTGGTATTGATCCTACCCCATCTATATTTGTCAAATGTCGACCTGGTAGGCTTCTGAAATTGATCTCTCGGCTTAACCATGCTCAGCGGGAAGCGGTGAAGCGCATTGGTTTTGGTGGGCTTCTTGATTTGAGACTAAAACATGTACCTGTTGAACACGTACATCTTTTTTTTGAAGCTTTTAATGACCTATCTCATATTTTTCGGGCATCTGATTCGAAGGAGTTTTTGGTGTCAAAATTTGATGTACATGACTGCTTCCTTTTACCTCTTGGTCACAAACCTCTTGATCTAGTTCCTACCGGTCGAAAGAAGGATCCCTTGGCGGAGGAAAACAAGCAATTGAAGGATCGGTGGAGGAAGAGTTACAAATTGTCCAAACCTGGCGAACCTATACCCTTAGGGAAGTTATTAACAGACCTTGAGAAAGACAAGGAAGGTGGTGACCAATTTTGCCGGCTTTTTGTGCTGTTTAGCATGTCTTCATTTCTGGCACCCACGACAAATAACACTGTCGACATGAAACTTCTTGGGGCAGTTGAAGATGTAGGTGTTATCAACGAGTACGACTGGTGTTCGTATGTTCTAAATGGTGTAGTAAGAGCTGTTTTGTTGCTAGGAAGTCGCCGAGGTGTTTACGTGGTTGTATTCCTTTCCTTATGATTACATATTTTCAGAGGTTTGACTTCCGTGACGAGGCTCCTCGTTATGACCTCCCGCTTATAAAGCACTGGGATGATGAGAGGATTGCCTCCAGGTTAAAGGGTGAGCTTGTTGGTGGCTGTTTAGGGCGACAGACTTGGTCGTCTGTCACGTACCCTCGTACCGGTGTTAGTTATACTCATCATAGCAAAGTTGTCGATAAGCAACTTCCCACTACTTCTTCTGGAACCCCTCAATTAATGTCGGGCCCTTCGTCACGTTCAACGACCGACAAGAAGTTCATTCAGATCGAACTTCCGCCAGGTGTCGAAGATGACGCGGAGCTGGAAGCTAGAGCTGTTGATGTAAGTCAGGACTATGTAACCCTCACAATTTATAATTAGTCCAATTATATTTAATTTCTGATATTCTTTTTTAACCTATATCGTCATTTATTAAACCACATTTCACTTCACGCTGAAATGGTAGGGTGTGCACGAGCTCTACCTAAAGATGCAACGGAATGCAATTGTTTTTCACGCATGGTATTCGGATTCAACCTCGAAGCTTAAACGTCTTACTACTCCACATATGGATCCGGCTGATATCGTACCGTCACAGCACACAAGAGAATTTTTTGAGGGTGATGCGGTTCATAGGTACGTTGATGAAGTAATTGACATATCATGTCGGATGAAAGATTCTGTTGGCATAGCACCTGTATTTCATGAAGAGTCAGTTAGGCAGGATAATGAGGTGGATGATCGGGTTTTAGATCGCCCATCAGATCTTGAGGAACAAAATGTTGACTGCCCCGTAGAGGCTTCAGGTCTGGAGATGGTCACTTCGGTGTTATATTCTACTGCTGAGATGGGTGAGATAGCTCGCGATATAAGTGTCGATGCTGCCGGAAGGGATGTAGTTGCGGTTGCAGCAAATGCTGATGACTTGTTAGGTACACAAACCGGTGGGGCTAATGTACTTTATTCTACTGTGGAAGTAGATGGCATACTGCGTGATTTGCGGGAGGCAGAGACAGATTGTGAACCTGAATTTCTTGCGGGAAACGAAGCACCTTTCTCAGCGACTGGAGTACATCATCCCTATTTGTTTCACTCTGACAGACCGCTTTCCTGCTTGGCCGTCGTCCCTGAAAATCTCGGCTGCTCTATTGATTGTGGGGCACCCGATCCGGATTATCTAATCGTCTCAGATGCCTTGCGCCGTAACAAGAGTATCTTCAAGGGTGTTTTAAGTCTGAGGATGCATGTATTGGATTACGTGTTTAACAAATCGTCCATATATAACAAACTGTAAGTCTACCGTATAAACTCATAACTCATTAAGAAATTTTATTAACTATGTAACTCTAATAAATATTCATGAAACACTAACTACAATTTATGAAACTTTAACAACTTTTTATGAAACTCTAACTACAATTTATGAAACTTTAGTCTATATATACAGTAACTCTAACTAATTTTTATGAAATTCTAACTAATTTTCATGAAACTCTAACTACAATTTATGAAACTTTAGTCTATATATACTGTAACTCTATTTATTATGAAACTCTAACTAATTTTTATGAAACTCTAACTACAATTTATGAAACTTTAGTCTATATATACTGTAACTCTATTTATTATTTACGAAACTCTAACTACTTTTTATGAAACTATAGCTACAATTTATGAAACTTTAGTCTATATATACTGTAACTCTATTAACTGTAACTCTAACTACAATTTATGAAACTTTAGTCTACATATACTGTAACTCTATTTATTATTTATGAAACACTATTCAATTTTAATTTATAATGTAACTCGAGCTTTGTTGTTTAGGGAACCTCTTGTATCTTACACTGGATTTCACTGCATTTCGCGTGACGACCTCTAGTCTTTGGAACCTGGATCTCAGGTCTTAAACAATGTCATTGACTGCTGGTGTATTTTACTCAACCACCTCATGCATGAAAACATTGCACCAGTCCCAACATCCCGATGTTTCTTTGGACTTAGCCACACTGTACGTGTTTGTAATTTTAACAAACTTTGATATTTCTCCCTACGCAATCCTTCTTGTTAATACTATTTGTGGTACAGGGTCCTGTACTGGAAATTTGGAAAGCGCATAAAAAAGGGGAAGTGGTTGATGTCAGTAAAGAAATATTCACTTCGTGGGATATGTGGGTTGAAGAATGTATTGATCCTTTTCGTCTTGACTCTGATTTGGTAGGTGTTACCAATTTTGTGAAGAATGTATTCACTATAATACAGTTTTGTGAAATATAATACAGTTTTGTGAAATCTATAACTTTAATAATGTTTTGGTGTAATTTTCACAGGTCCTCATCCCTATACTGTCTGGTGATGGTGATCATTACAGCTGTGCATGTATAAATTTTTTATCCCAGCAGATTGAATACCTTGACAACCGTCTTTACGATGATGATTTTGACTCCCTGCCTTATGTCTCCATAGCACGTATCACAGTAAGTCATCACACACTATCGTTTTATTTGTTTTTAAATTTTCTTTTTCTTCAAAAGAACTAATTACATATAATCACTGCAGGCTAAAGAAATGGGCAAGTACATGGTCTCTAAAGGGATATCTAAAGGCGACAGGGTTAGCGGGTTTAAAATTGTCAACGTTAAATTCAGATGGCAAGGTGTAGGCTACTCTGCCCAAGATTGTGGCATATACATGATGATTCACATGCTTCTTTATAACGGGACTCTTTTTGATTGCGGCTTAGGCAGTATGGATTCAGTGAACTTGTACAGAGCGGAGATTGCTGCTACGCTTCTATTGAGTGACATTAACAAGGATAGGAGGGTGTTGTTGGCTGCTGTTGAGTCGTTCAAAGCTGGTAAGATTAATCCTAGCGCAGGACCGAAGAAAATCGTGTCCAACAATGGTAAAAAAAGAGGAACTGACAGTGACATAGGTCCTCCAGAAGAGAAGCGCCCACGGTTATCTGATTCCGAACCCATTACACCAGTGGCTACAACAGCTGCCCATTCTAACTCCATCACAAGCTTATCTGCTGTTAAGAGTCGCCCCCGTGGTGGGGGAGACGGTTTGGGTTGCACAATCGATTGCGGGTTAGCTGATTTAACAATCCTTGTGGTTCAAAACCTTTACGCAACAACCAGTTATTATATAAGGACGTCACTTATTTACGGAAACACACAGCAGACTATTGTTTCGTCGACGACATTGATTGTAACCCTAGGTACGGTAACATTTCTCTGTATATCATCTCTATATTTGACCTCAACATTAATAATTTATAATTACAGGGAATGCCTAGCAGATTATGGACGGAATGCTCGACTATCTAGGGATGACATAATGTCAATGCTACCTGAGGTGAAAATGTCCTCAAATGTAATCGAATGCTGGTCGAAGCTGCTGAATAAGATAGAATCAGATGAATACGAAGTGCCCAGAATGGCTTTCTTTGGTATAAGGCATACGGTAAGCAATTCCTTGGCTAAAGTTGCATAATATCGTACTAAAGTTTCATAATATATGAATTAAAGTTACACAATTTCCTGTTGAAGTTAGAATTCAAACATTATTGTATATACTGTAACTCTATTTATTATGAAACTCTAACTATAATTTATGAAACTTTAGTCTATAATACTGTAACTCTATTTATTATGAAACTCTAACTTTAATTTATGAAACTTTAGTCTATAATACTGTAACTCTATTCATTATGAAACTCTAACTACTTTTTATGAAACTCTAACTACAATTTATGAAACTTTAGTTTATATATACTGTAACTCTATTTATTATGGAACTCTAATTACTTTTTATGAAACTCTAACTACAATTTATGAAACTTTAGTCTATATATACTGTAACTCTATTTATTATGAAACTCTAACTACTTTTTCTGAAACTCTAACTACAATTTATGAAACTTTAGTCTATATATACTGTAACTCTATTAACTGTAACTGTAACTATAATTTATGAAACTTATCTGCTGTTAAGAGTTTTAAAGTTCCATACTAACGTACTAAAGTTAAATTGATAATTAATATTATATATGCGGTCTCATTTTTAACGCCTGAAACGAATTGTGTAGGATGTGGTAATGCGACTAAAGAATAGCAAAGATCAGTCAACCCCCAACGATACCCAGATTGATAATCTTTTCATCATATGGGACACGTTTATCAAGGGATGTGGTCGTTCGTTTAACACGAACGCATAACTCTTTTTCATACCAGTTAATGTCTACGATCATTATGCGTGTGTATGTATCAATTTCAAATCAAAGACTATTGATCTCCTCGATAATCAATATTACCCGGCTTCCAAACAGTCCAACATCGTTGACGTGGCTATTATAATTGTAAATTTGAATTTGTTTACTTTCCACTGCATTATATTATCAAATTTACAAATTCACTTCACAAATTTTGTTCATTTACCACCCTATAATAATGTATATGTAGGCCGAGGTGTTAAGCGACTACTTGGAGTCCAGGGGTCTGGGAAGGGCAGAAGAGGTCCCTATGTTTGAGAGACGTCAAATAAAATTAGCCTGGCAGGGTCCAAAAGCTAATATAGAGGAGTCCGGCGTATTCACCATGATGCATATGTTACTATATGAGGGTGCGCCGTTCAATAGCGAAGACTTGATGAGGAAGATCACCCGCCGTTATCTGGTAATCCAACTTGCTGCAACACTTGTACTGGCGGACATGAACAAAAACCGGAAAGATTTATTGGAGAAGGTGAATACATTTGTGGACGGAAAAGCTGATTTATGGAAAAAACTTTATGCTGCCAGGAAAGCGAACAAGATTACGTCCAAAAAATAACAATCAGATCACTTGATTAGTCCAATGGACTTTGTATTTCAACTTTCTTTTACTGTCTTCACATTATGGCGTACTCTTTATATTTTAATTAAATTTTAATTTAAAATATGGGTACCTAAGTATTTTTATCATTTAACTCTATGTAGGTAACTCTAAATCTGAAATCTAACTATATACAAGGTTGACCTTTGAAACTAATTAACGAAACTGTAACCGTAGGTTGTGAAACTGTTGTAAATTGGAAATCTTTAAATTTCAATCTTGTAATTTCACAACTAGTAACTTCAATAGGAAATTATGTAACTTTAGTACGATATTATGGAACTTTGAAACTGATTAATGAAACTCTAACAAGTATAGCTTTCTAACTTCAATATGAAACTGCTTAATGAAACCCTAACATGTAGAGTGTGAAACTACATGCCCTTATATTTGAACTGTAGTCAATCATCTTGGAATGTTATAATATTACCAGACATGTAACCAGTATAGCATTCTAACTTCAACAGTAAGTTGTGTAACTTTAATTCATATATTATGAAACTGTAGTACGATATTATGCAACTTTAGTTAACATGTTAATATGTTATAATATTACTAGGAAATTGAGAAACTTTAGTTAATATGTTTTGTAACTTTAGTACGATATTATGCAACTTTAGTAACTTGGAAACTGTGTAACTTTAATTCATTTGGTGTGAAACTTTAGCACGATATTATGCAACTTTAGTAAAGAATCGTCTTCTTTTAATATGTAACCAAGAAATTACGAAAATTTAAATGTCATTCCTGAACACGATATATACTCTAATCACTAAATGAGTCGATAACTGTTTAACTATATTAGCATTGCACCTATATATCTCAATCAAAGACTGTAACTATAACACAATGATGTAAAACACTAATCAATAAAAATGGAACTTTAAAAAGTATTTCCTGATTTAAACGTAAACAAGTACATACTGAATTACAATTCTAATTCTTCCTTGTATTAAACTAAAATATCCCAAAAATAAAATAAAAACATTTATCTACTCCTCTAACTCATCATCTTCATTTTCCTCTTCTTCCTCCTCTTCCTGTTCCTCTTCTTCTTCCTCTTCATCGTCAACATTTTGTGGAGGACGTTCCACAAATGGATTAGGACAGTTACGTTTGCCATGATGTGCCATTTGCTTGCAGTTATTGCACATGCATTTCGGCTTTCTTGCACATGCGACAGCCTTTGCGTTATTAGACAGCATCCTCTTTCCACTACCTTTGTTCTTCGAAATTTTCGGTGGCAGTATTGTAATCTCGTTATTTGTAGCACAACCAAGTAATTCTTCTAACTCTTGATGCTTGGTCATTGCCGAAACTGAAGGTAGGAATTTTTCCCTAAACTCTTTTATCAGTTTGCAAAGGTCCTCAACATGTTCCTTCTCCCGTCCAATAAGTACACCCATTGTCTCGTGAACTTCTGACCACAATTTCATCATTTCAATCTGCTTTTTGTCAATGATATCCACATCACCCACCCCTACACACCCCTTGTGACTGCTTTTTATATCACGCAAAGCATCCTTCGTCCACCTTTTAGCAAATGATGACTCGGGTATCTTCTCCAGCCCATTACCAAAGTAAATCCATAGAATATGCCTACATGGTACACCCCTTCTTTCAAATAACTTACATGTGCAGCTACTCTCTAATGTACCTGCATCAAATTGACACAACAATGACAGTTTAGTAACTGTATATTCATACAATGCATGTCTGGTAATAATAATATTAGAGTTTCACAAGATACGTGTTAGAGTTTCATTAATTAGTTATCAAGTTCCATAATATTGTACTAAAGTTACATAACATATTAATTAAAGTTACTCAATTTCCTAGTTACTACAGTGTCATAATATATGAAGTAAAGTTACCCAACTTTCTGTTGAAGTTAGAACTTTATCGATATAATATGTAACTGTATTAAACAGTGTATGTTACTGATGTGGTCGTTATACACCAAAAATAAAACCTAAGTCTACTAACTAAGAAGATAGCGGAAGTAGGGTCGATCTCCACAGGGAGGAAACTAACTAACTGTAATCTAAATCTGCAAGTAACAAACTGGGGGTTTTGAAAATTGGTTTTAGCTAAACTAAATGAGATTAAAGGAAAGAGAAGTAAAAGATAGAAATAAATAAGAAATAAATCAGATAAGAGAGAAATATGCTAGGATTCGGTCTACTGCAGTATCGGCATCTATGGGTCAACTAAGTCAGTCAATCTATCAATGAGAAGGGCAATGGTTTTCTCCTCTCGGTCTCAAACCGCCCTAGGGATTTTCCTAATTAACTCTCGTCCTCTTAGGAGTCACCTATCAATTCTAAGCAAGTCTTCCCTTCCAATCTCTCGATCCAGGTCGGGGTTAACTACCTAGCCTAGTCTCCTGCGTATACTCATTCGACTAAACCTCAATTAGATTGCAAAGATCGATTCTCATATTCAAGACTAACTAAAATAATCTATCCTAACATGCCTCTACTACAGTTTCCCTCATCCCAACATACAAAAGAATTAGCTACTCATGCTATTAACTATGCTAACAAAGACGATTAAACATATGACGATAGACATAATAAAATCGTGGTTAATAAGCATAAACAATAACACACACTAATTAAGACGAGTAAAACAGTAATAAGGATGAAAACGAAAGTAAGAATAAAAGAGAGAAAGTAGTTTACAATCTAAGCAAGTCCGGCGTAAAGAACAATCCACGACGAATAACCCGAATGTATACTAAAGATTAAAAGTTCAGAATTAATGGAAGATTAATGTCTGCTAATTACTGAATGATTAAAACTGAATAATAGTTTTCTTCCTACTAATGACGTAAATAAGAGTCATATATAGTGTATAACACGACTCTAAACCTAATTAACCTAATAGACTTAAAGCCCGTAATAGGATCTACTCGATCGAGGGAAATAACCACTCGATCGAGGCTTTTATTCATGGAAATCAGTCGATCGAGCATTTCATCTACTCGATCGACCAACAACTGGTAAACGGCTTCTACTCGATCGAGCAAAGGATGTAGCTCGATCGAGGTCTTCTGGCTTCAACTCACCTCGATCGACCAAATGCGTACTCGATCGAGGTCTTCTGGCATAGTACATAGTAAGAGTCATGACTTTGGGCTTGATGATGAATGGTTTCACGCTTCCCAAGGCAAGAGCTCCTGTCCCGATTCTTCCATTCTCCTAAGTGCATGCAAAGTGGACTGCTTTGGTTCGGTTTCTGCTACTATGCAGCTTGTACCTACAAAATGGTAATGAAAGTACAAAGTAGCCAAATAGGGGCATATGATGATATAATATCACCCAAATAACATAGAAATGCGTGCATAAATGGACTAAAAAGTCTATATAAAATACACGCATCAGTTACTGTATTAAATTTTTACGCAATCCAAATAAATAGTGGGTGTAATCTGTATTACCTGGGTTGTACTGTACAATGAAGTTTCGATTTCTCAAAGCATCTTTCACCGTATTCAGCTCCATGTTGTTACTTTCCGAGAACCCTCTAGAAGTTAATGTGTTTGTCGAGCACTTGTACTCTTCTTGAAATTCCTCAAAAACCGCATGTGTGAATAACCTCGCTCCGTCACTCTCTAGAGCGGACTTACTGAACAACTGAGGCGTTGATTGTCGATTTTCGTTGTCAAGTCTCTTGTGTGTGTGTCTTTGCTGATCCATAGCACTTTCAAAGCGCATCCAGAATTCAACTAACGTACCACATTTGTGCTCGAACCGCTTAAAAAAACTGTTCTCACTTTCCGACCTTTGGGTAGTCCTCATGACAGCCCCCATTTTAAGATCTCTGCAGTGGGCCATCACCCACTGATTCCTTATATCATAGCTATCTTCAAACCAATCCCCCTTTCCAACTCCGTGTTCCTCCATGATTTCTACCCATCTACTGTCAAAGTCGGAATGCTCTAGTTCTTCGTCCCAAACGATACTATTTAATTTCTTCAAGAAATCAGGGTAGTCTTTCCTCGCGGTCCCAAACTTGCTGGGTACCTTATTCATAATATGCCACATACAAAAACAGTTTCATAAATAATAAATAGAGTTACAGAATATATGGACTAAAGTTTCATAAATTGTAGTTAGAGTTTCATAAAAACTAGTTAGAGTTACAGTATACACGACTCAACAGCAGTCAACAACACACTCATGCCTTCATGAACTAAAGTTTCATAAATAGTACTTAGAGTTACAATATACATGCTTAAAGTAAAAAGAAAAATAATGCAAAACTACAATATACACAAAATAATAATAAAGATTAACAAATGAATGTACCTTATTCATAATATGCCACATACAAAAACGGTGCCTCGCTGTCTTGAAAACCAGTGGGAATGATTTAATAATACCCGGGTTTTGATCGGTAATTAAGTACTCTGGTTCCTTACCTCCCATTGCAATGAGAAACCGTTTGAACACCCAATTAAAAGACTCAAAATTCTTATTTGCAATAAGTGCGCCACAAAAAGTTACGGATCTCTTATGATTGTCCACGCCTGTGAAGGGTGTGAAAACCATAGAGTATTTGTTTGTTGCGTAGGTGGGGTCGTATGAAACTGCATCGCCAAATACCTCGTAATTGGTCCTAGCAACACTGTCTGCCCAAATAGCCCGACAAAAGCTATTATCTTCGTCAACTTCATAATCAAAGTAGAAGCCGGGGCGCGTCTCGACCATGCTCTTAAAATGATCAATGAAAAGCTGCCCATCCCTTTCATGTATGAAACACTTTACATCTCTTTGAAATTTTTTGAAGTCGTTTAAGCTGGCTCCAATATTCTCGAACCCATTCACATGCTCCTTACACATCCTGTAAGTCTTTGTCGCTCCTATTTTTAGCTGCAATGAAAACACAAAAAAAGGATGTTTTACCATAAATGTCAATTCTAAGCCTTCAATGTCTAATATAACAATAAAACAATGTGTCCGGCAAATGACTACGAAACATTACAATCAAAATGCTATAATATATTAATGCAACTCACCCTTGAACTAGATACGATCATTGCCTTGTGATATTTCGATATGTTTTTTGATAACTTCTGAAACTCTCTGTCCTGTACTGAAACTAGTTCATGATTGTGTCCCTCTTGGAAGCGGTCAATCATCAAAATACCTTTTCTTGAAACTAACCTAACCCTAGCTTTGCAACCAATTCTCTTAATGTTTCTTTTCCTTTCCTGCGATCCGACTATGTCGTCTGTCCTTACAACGGCCTTGTTTGGAAAACCCTCCCTATTGCACACCAGCAACTTCGACTTTATTGTCCCGTCGCGCCACTTCTTCGTCGTGTAACGTCGGACATCAAATCCGCAAGCAAGCGCATAAACCTTGTAAAACGATACAGCTTCCTCAACATCTTCGAACTCCATGCCGATGAACGATGTGAATTCCTCCTCCACCCTTCTACAGAATCCCTCCTCACCTTCAGTTGATGCTGTATTATCGTCACCTGTAACTGAAACTTTAGATAATCAAGGATAGAAGTGTGTTGTTGACTGCTGTTGAGTCGTCTAAACTGTAACTCTAACTACTGTTTATGAAACTCTAACTACAAATTATGAAACTCTAACTACAAATTATGAAACTTTAGTCTATATGAAACTTTAATGTTTTTTTTTTTTAACTTAAAACCTGTACATGTAACTTTAACATTTTATAATGAAACTTTTTATTTTTGTAACTTGAACTAGTCTGACTTTTCATTCAACATTGACTTACGTAACTATAATTCATCTTCACGTAACTTTAATCAATAAAGGTTGTAACTCTAACTACTAATTATTAAACTCTAACTACAAATTACGAAACTTTAGTCTAAATGAAACTTTAAAGGTAACTTTTAGACATATACATGTACCTCTAACATTTTATAATGAAACTTTGAATTTTTGTAACTGAAATTTCTGAAATTTGAACTAGCCTGACATTTCATTTCAACAGTGACTTATGCAACTATAATTTATCTTCACGTAACTTTAATCAATAAAGGATATAACTCTAAGTACTATTTATGAAACTCTTACTATTTATGAAACTGTAACTCTAACTACTATTTATGAAACTCTAACTACAAATTATGAAACTTTACTCTATATATGAAACTTTAGTCTATAGCAAACAAGGAAATTAAACCGACGTCATTATACGATCCACACTACTGCAACTAATTTATTCATCTACAACTTCAGCCAGTTGCTTATACATAAAGAAATTTATCATCATCTATACCTACATTCATTCATCATCAAATTTTTCCAGTTAATAATAATCGTTCATGATGCAAAAATTTAAACCTGGTAACCCATACACAAATTTAAAAAATGAAACCAGTTCATTCTTCTTAAAACCATAAAAATAATTACCCACACAGTTTCGTCAAAAACTAAAACGATTATATTGTAAAAAAAAAACAATATAACAAATCTTAATTAAGAATCCAAAATTTAGGATAAAAAAATTACCATTGTTGAGCAGTATAATCTGCATGTCAGCCATAACAGGTCCTTTGTGATGAAATATAAGACTACGAAAGATGGCCTTCAGGTGAGAGAAAAAAAGATAAGGATGTTTAACTTTAGAGAGAGAAGTAGGTTGATTAAATGGAAAAGAATGAGTGATAAAGATGGTTTCATCAAATGGAAAAGAATGAGTGAGTCGGGGGAAAAAATAAGGGGAAGATGAAGAATTTTTTTGTTTTCACGTATAACACTAATCAATGAGATTCTAATTATTGTGAATTTGTCAGTATTGGGAGTACAAAAAGTAGACTGCATGTAATTAATATCTAATTTCACTATTTAATTCCAAAAATCTCTAATTTAATCACAACCATCCATTTCATTTAATCTAATGGTTAGTATTAGGACTTAAGGACTCAATTATGGAGGTGGACTCATTATAACTTGCCTCTATATATATATATATATATATATATATATATATATATATATATATATATATATATATATATAGAATAAGGATCAAATGAGTCCACCCCAAAAGGGTGAGTCCATAAGTCCTCTTTGAGGCCCTTAGATCTTGGAGATGGATGGTTGAGATTAAAACACAAAAATTGTCATTATGAATGAGTTTAACCCACTTTCTCTCACTATCCCACTAATTAAATCACTAATACCTAACTCCCTCTAATTCATATCTCACACAATTCATTTCTCACACAAATACTATCTCTCTAAAATTTCCTCCTCCTTCTCTCTATAATTTCATCCTCTTTAAACCCACTCCCACAACCTACCTCATTTTCATTCATCTTCTTCACTTCCGGCAACCACCGCCAGCCACTGCAACCACCGCCAGCCACCACCACCGCCGGCCAAAATTCAAAAAAAAAAAAAACTGAAAAAAAACTAGATCTAATAGAGAACCACACGGCCTACCACCACCGTCTGCCGCCCCT
>JAIUZE010029307.1:0-11456 GCA_022085475.1 Heliosperma pusillum | reverse complement strand
CTATCTTTAACGAGCATATGGAGTTCACTGCTTGATAGCTTTTGTGTCTCGGCTTGGTGGGTTTATATCCAAGTCGGGCATGGCTGCCTGATCCGTTTTGGGACTGGAGCCAGCTTAAGTACTAGCCATCTCTGCTTAGGGGGTCGCCTAGTAGAGTTTCTCATAGACGGTTATGTCATGGGACGGGGAATGGAATAGCTTTTGTCGCTAGGTCTGATCAGTCTAGGACTAGGATGTTTTCCTACCTTGTGGTATAGCCTCGAGTTACAGAAGTCGACTATTGACTGGGCTAAGAACTTATGCCTGTTTGTAGAAGTATTGGTCTTTCATGTTTGTATGATTCTATTAGTTTTAGAAGGTGAGATGCAAGCCGGCTAAGATTGATATAGTTTGTATTTACTGGTTGTTAACTGATTCACTCTTACGTGTTGATTAGGGTTTGAGTGTATCATGGCCATTTTACAGGGTAACCTCTGAGCTAGCATACCAGCTTCCCTACCTCTTGTTATATTTTATTATCGGTTTCACATGATAGCTTTCATATGATAGGTTATATGTTAGTTAATTGTTTCATAACATGAAAAGCATATCATATCTGTTTAAGTTTTGTATTTTCCATATACATTGCTTTTATGTTATTCATGTTTCATTAAACTCGACATTTCGTGGCTGGGAGAACTCGGAGTTACTCCCCACTGACTGTGGCTTCCGTGTTTATATTTAATGCGGTCGAACAGGTGGTGATGCATATTTGGGGTACATTGACGAGCTAGCGAGCGAAGTATTTACCTTGGACCTATAGTTGGTTCTTAGATTGTATATTATATATACTCTTTTCTTTTCCGTATTTATACGGGAGATATGTCTCCCGTCTTGTATATTTCTTTTGTATAATATTATTTCCGTTTTGTAATGACCCTTTTTATTTATGACACCTTCGTTATGTATTCTCATATCTTTTATGTATTTAAATAATTTTTTTTCTTTCCGCAAATTTGAGGGTGTTACAAATTCTAAAAGTATAATTAGCCAAAAAGTTGGCTTATCAATTTACAGAAATTGAGTCTTGGGATCATTTATATAATACTTGAGGGAGGTCAATTGTATTAATGCAAGAGTCTTCGCATTAATCGGTTTTGCATTAGACTTAATTAAAACGATGAAAATGCTTATTATGTTTTATCTCCTTTCTCGCAGTGTAGCATTTATTTATATCGATAAAACTGTTATAACAAATGGTTGGACATGCTGATGCCCCTATGCCAAGTGCCACGCTCGCACGTGAATCCTGGCTTAAGATGTTCATGGACAACATGAATCAGTACACGCGACTGAAGAATAACGGGTCCAACTTTGCGGACTGGGAGGCTTCATTACGGAATGCTGCCATAGCTGACGGTAAGCTCAAGTACTTGACTGAGCCACTACCGCCTAACCCGGCCCCAATGTAGGAGCAAATGAATCACTTGCTTATAGTGATTTCGTAATGGAGGCGGGTGCGATAAAGAACGTACTCATCTTTTCAATGGAATCCAATATGCAAAGACGATTCATTTCCCAAGGTGCAAACAAGATTTTCATCACGCTCACTAAGGAGTTCTCCAAAGCACCGCAGATCGTTATGTATGAGCTTACCACTCGCTTCTTTGAAGCGAAACTCCAGAAGGGCCAACCGGTTAGCCCACACATTCTCGATATGATCGAGAATCTCGAAAAACTGGAGGCACTTGATTGCAAAATCAAAGACAGCGTGGTCATTGACCGCATGCTTCATTCACTTCATGATGGTTTTGCCCAATTCAGAGCAAATTACTATATGAATGATTTGAAGAGAAATCCTCATCAGCTACACTCACTTCTCTTACAGACTGAGAAGGATCTGAAATTGAGTGGGAGTCTGAAGCAGGACATTCTCATGATTGCAAACAAGGGTATGGGTAAGGGCAAGGCTCAGGCCGACCTAGCTGTAGGGAAGCCGAAGTTCAAGAAGCCAGGAAAGGGCAAGAGTGGGCCTGGTGAGACTAGCAGTAGCTCACAAGGCAAGACAAAGAGCAAAGAAAATATGGAGTGCCACCATTGCCACAAGACTGGGCATTGGAGGCGGAACTGTCCCGTGTATGTTGAAGACGTAAAAGCAGGCCGCGTCATTCCTGTTGGTATGTCTTCTTTTATTCATATGATTGAGATTAACCATGAAAGTTTCGGAACATGGGTACTTGATACTGGTTGTGGTTCTCATCTGTGTAATCATTTGCAGGGCCTAAGAAACATCAAAACTCTCGAAAAGAGTGATGTGGACCTGCGAGTGGGGAATGGAGCAAGAGTAGCTGCCGTTTCAGTGGGAACATATGTAATCCAACTCCCGAGTGGATTTGAGTTATTTTTAAATAACTGTTACTATGTACCCTGTTTATCTAAAAACATTATTTCTGTTTCCGTACTCGATAAGGACGGTTTTTCATTTGTAATAAAGGATAATAGCTGTATTTTCTCTTTTAACGAAATGATTTATGGTAAAGCAGTTTCCATGAATAGGATTTATGTTTTAGATCAAACCACAGATATATTGCATGTGTGTAATAAAAAGGTAAAGGTTGGTGACAAAGATCAAACATATCTATGGCATTGCCGTATGGGACACATAAATGAAAAACGCGTGAAGAAGCTCATTGACAACGGGATTATCTCCCCATTTGACTATGCATTATTTGGCACGTGTGAATCATGTCTCATAGGCAAAATGACTCGAATTTCCATCAAAGGTGTTGGAATGCGCGCTGCTGACTTATTAGGACTCATACATACTGATGTGTGTGAACCTATATCAATCAACGCTAGAGATGGCTATAGATATTTTATCACTTTCACGGACGATTTGAGTAGATATGGATATGTCTACTTAATTAAGCACAAAAGTGAGTCCATTGACAAGTTCAAGGAATACCAGAATAAGGTTGAAAACCAGCTGGTAGAAAGATTAAAGCACTACGTTCAGATCGTGGTGGCGAATATCTTTCGAATGAGTTTGATCAACACCTTAAAAACTGTGGTGTAGTACTACAGTTAACTCTACCTGGAACACCTCAATTAAATGGTGTGTCCGAACGGAGAAATCGAACATTACTTGATATGGTTCGATCCATGATGAGTCACACGGTTGTGCCTGATTCATTGTGGGGCTATGCTCTTTTGTCAGCTGCTCTTATACTTAACCGAAGTCCGTCTAACTTGTCCTTTATTCGGGTTTGGGGCTGCGAGGCTTATATCAAGTAAAGACAGGAGGATAAGCTCGGCCCGCGATCGGTCAAGACATACTTTATTGGTTATCCAAAAGGAATGTTTGGTCATTACTTTTATTCGCCTACCGAACAACGTGTTTTTGTTGCGGCTAGTGCGAAGTTTCTAGAGAGAATTTCTCGAGAACAAGATGAGTGATAGAACCTTTAATCTGTCGGAGATTCAAGGACCAACAACCTTGCAACCGATGGAGGAAGATGTTCCTTCATCTTCTGCTGCGGTTACTATTCCTGAGGAACCTAGAAGGTCGGGTAGAGTCTCCATACCTCCAGACAGATACATTGGTATGGTCGAGGAAAACGATAGAGACGATGTTTTGCTCCTAGAGTGTAACGAACCCGCTACCTATAAAGGAGCCATGACCTGTTCCGACTCAAAGCTATGGCTTGAGGCCATGCAATCCGAGATGGACTCTATGTATGAGAATGACGTATAGGATCTGGTTGATTTGCCTGATAAGGTTTGGCCTCTTCAGTGCAAATGGCTTTACAGAATAAAGCATTCCGTAGGTGGACAACCAGACACCTATAAGGCACGACTAATGGCAAAAGGTTTCACTCAAGTGCACGGTGAAATTTTTGCACCCGTAGTCATGCTGCGTTCCATTCGGATAATCTTAGCGATTGCTGCTTTTCATGACTATGAAATTTGGCAGATGGACGTGAAAACCGCCTTCTTAAACGGTTATTTGGAGGAGGAGTTGTACATGGTACAACCCGAAGGTTTCATTGACCCTAAAAAGCCTAAGAAAGTGTGCAAGCTTAAGCGTTCATTTATGGACTGAAGCAAGCTTCTCGGAATTGGAATCATCGTTTCGACCAAGTCATAAAAGCAAATGGTTTCATTCGATCGGTTGAGGAACCATGCTTATATGTCAAGTCGAGTGGGAGAAAAATCGTTTTCTTCATATTGTATGTCGATGACATACTCTTGATAGGGAATGATATCCCTCTCTTATCTTCGGTTAAGGTATGGTTAAAGAACCATTTCCAGATGAAATATTAGGGCGAGGCACAGCGCATATTGGGAATCCGTATCTAAAGAGATAGATCACAACGGATGTTATCACTCAGTCAGGAGTCTTATATAGATAAGATTCTTGAAAGGTTCAGCATGACCAACTCCAAGAAGGGGTATCTTCCAATGACGTCTGGGATGCATTTGAGTAAAGCTCAGGCACCCAAGACATCTGAAGAGGTCGAGCGCATGAGTCGAATTCCTTATGCATCAGCTATAGGATCGATCATGTATGCCATGATATGCACACGTCCAGACGTGGCATATGCTTTGAGTATGACCAGTAGGTACCAAGGCAATCCAGGTGAAACACACTGGATGGCTGTTAAAAATATCCTTAAGTACCTACGAAGGACTAAGGATTGGGTATTGACTTATGGAGGAGAGACTGAGCTTTGCGCAACCGGTTACGCAGATGCTAACTTCCAAACGGATCGGGATGACTCAAAATCTCAGTCTGGATTCGTATTTACTCTTAATGGCGCTGCGGTCAGCTGGAAAAGCTCCAAGCAGAGTGTTATAGCATATTCTACGACAAAGTGCGAGTACTATGCCGCTTCAGAGGCTGCAAAGGAAGCTATATGGATGCGTCAATTCTTATAAGGACTTGCCATAGTTCCTAGTTCGAATGACCCGATCACCATCTATTGTGATAATAGAGGTGCCATCTTCCAGGCTAAGGAGCCTAAGTCTAGCAACAAAACTAGACATGTACTTCGGAAGGCTCACATGATCAGAGATTACGTGGATTAAAAGGAGATATTGATAGACAAGATTGTTACGGATGATAACATAGCAGATCCTCTCACTAAACCGTTAACACATGATAAGCATCTAGGGCACGTTACTTCCATGGGAATTAAACGTGTTCCTGAGTTGTATTAGTTGTTTGTATGAATTAGATACATCTTTTTCATATACTAATAATAACTTCAGCGTATTGTTTTCATATTTTGTTTTTCATGTGGATTGTATGGACAACATTGAACATTACAAAGTAAACTGAATAACATTATATGTGTTTTGATCCGTAATCGCCTACATGATATGATAACTCTGGCTATTATATTGTTAAGTCCATTGATGGTGGGTTCAACGAGCCATAAGTCAAACTGTTGACTGATCGATCACAAATACGAGTTATAAGGATACCTCGTAGGACATTGTAATTCGTGACGACGTTATGGAGTCCTAAATGTTTAACAACATTCGGTGCCAGGTCGTGGATTGGACGTCCATAGTGTTCCTAGCGTCGATTCTTTTGACTATCGACTGTCTCTTGAGATTAAGGCAGTTTTTGGGTGACTTTGGTTTCTTTCTCACGGTCGACCGTAACAGGAGGCCAAGCAGATTTTTTACTGGGTCATTTCATATTGTGCTTACATCTGCAGGATTCGAGTTGAGGAAAATATCCAACCCTTTATCAGGTTTTGTTATTTCTCAGGGCCACTCGAGGACTAGTAACTGAAATGCATGGCCATGCTCGAATAATGATTCGTTTATCAGTTGAGTTACTCTCTAGTCGGGAAAACCACTCTTGATACTGATCACTTGTAAAATACGACCTTTGTGAATGTGGACTTTGCAAATTGTTTTACATTGAGTGGGAGAAATTTAAGGATATGAGAATCGGTTATCGCACATACACTTGTAAGGACAAGTGAGAGATTGTTGGAGCTATTGTCCTCCACATTTAGTGTGATAACAGCTAAGGTTCACAGGGTATACTTTGTATTATAATCAGTTGATTAACGTTTATCGATAACGGTTGGCTTGCTAGATAAGTTTGACGTTATTGTCATTCAGATGGCGGTGATCAACTGATCCCTAAAAGTCACACCTAAAAGATGTGTTTGAGAGATGTGATTATTTGAGAAAATAATCATATTGATGCCTTATTAAATGACTAAAAGGTTAGTCGATGTATTTGACGAAAAGGTTAGTCAATGTGATGATGATACGATTATTTAATAACGATTAAATAATGTTAGCTGGTAATTGAATATAAAATGTTATATTTAATCAATGTATATAATGTTGGTCTAAACTAAATATAAACCGTTATATTTAAGTTGGCGGATATGTGTTACACGATATTATTATAGTACATTGGTCCGGCATTACTCGGTTTATGTAACGGTCCATTACTAGTAATAATTAGAATACAAATTATATTATATACATATTATATGATATGCTAACTGCCTAATAGAGGTTGAGTGAAATAAGGAAACTAGGTTTTATTTTATTCCCTCCTCTTGATTTACACGGTTACAAGGGAGGAATAAAAGGAGAAAATAAAACCCTAATCTACTCCTAATTCTCACGGCACATATAGGGAGAAAAAGAAGTTTTTCGACTAACCCTAATTGACTCTAATTGTGACGGCACAAGGGTGAAGAAGAGAAAGAAAAATTATGATTTTAACTCTCTTATTCATCTTCATATTCATCATCAATATACACACAAAATTAGAAGTAATTTTTGGGTATTCGTTCTAGCACGACGAAGGCATTTCTTGAACCATCTTGGGTGCAACGATTAGGAGAATACCTACTTTGGTATTTGTTCTTAGGCCTTTTTCTAGGACCGAAGGTTATTTCTTAATCTCTTGTTTATATTATGCAATTTCATTTATGACTAGAAATTCATATAGTTATAATTTCATTATAATCCGAAATATTTAAAGGGAAGTATATCGATATTTCCCACAAAAAGGGAGGAATAAAAAAAGCCTTTAAGTCCAATAGAGCCAGATTTGCTAAAAGGGGAAGATTGAAAGATGTGTGAGTTGATGGACTAGGCTTGCACGGTCCTCAAGAGACCTACACGGACAGCAAAGCAGCAGCAACATGACCATTAGCTGCTTCTCCAATGTCCCATTTCAACATCATCACAAAACTCGAGCCAAACTTGAAACCACTTACGATGTGAGCTGTGTTATAGCTGATGAGGACCTTCTTTTCATTGTCGAGTAATGCTCCTACATCAATATCACTTTGGAATTTAGTATTCCAAGTGACCAAGCGACAAGTCAATTTTAGTCAACAATAAAACTTTTGATTTCCAACTTTCTCAATTAATTTCTTACCATGAAAAACCGATACCATATTTAACGGAGCCCACATTATAAACATTAGTTTTCTCACCTTTCTATCTAACTCTAAATTATGCTCATTAAGTTGAAAGTTTTAAACATCACTCTCTCCTTTATTTAAGATATTGATTACTTCTCTTTGTTTTTATCAATTCTAATCATATCATGATGTGTTATAAATTTTGGTGTTTTACCCTCTCCTAAATGAAAGCAGTTAATTTGTTTGACTTTTAATTTAAAACAAAACAAAAAGCAAGAGACATTTTTTTTTGATAAAATGTAAGTTATATTAAAAAGCTCAAACCAAATCACTCTTCGTACTAGAAAGACTACTACAAATACAACAGTACTGAACCATGCCTGTTAGGGCCAATCCTTACAATGCTTATCTAAGACGTAACAAAATCAAGTACAATGGACACTCTCTCTCCTCAAAACCAAGTAATATTCTTCATCCTCAGCTCCCCATCTCTCCGTCTTAATCTCTTTCGCATACAAGAACTGAAAATCAAGCTATCTGAAAGTCAATTCAAGGGGTGGCTCTAATCCGTATATTCTCTTCTATTATCTTAGCCACTTATTCAGGTTTAAGAATATGGTGCTCGTATTTGCATGTGTTTCTTTGTCCCTAGATATGATAGATACAAGCGTTCAAGGTAGCATCAATGATATTTTGGAGCATTTTGGCTCGTCGATTCTTTAGTCTCCAATGGAGATTATTCTAATGCGGTATCTTCAGTCTTAGACATTTGGATGCCTGGCTAAGGACCCTCTCACTATATCCAAAATCAAAGAACATGTGATCCAGACTATAGATACCTCGAATATACACTTTCCGCCAACCACCCAGTGATGATTGGGCCGCATGTTTGGTATGCGAAACGATTTATGACAGTTCATAATTTTGTCGTCAATTGATAGCTCAAATACTTGTGTCTACCTCTTGGTCGTCATCAATGTGCCGATACGGTCATTTTGACAGTCATTAGAGTTTATTTGGAATCCGGGTCAAAAATCGCTTCATTTTCTATAAGCCGTGTTTTAAAACCGTGTCTGAACGATTGAGAGTATTCCGGATATTTTAATATTTCAAAAATTATCTTTCTTAGTAAAATATATCCGGATTTTAATTAGAAAGAATTCGAAATCTACAGCAATTCTATAAAAGAAACGCGGAAATCTTTCTTTCAAAAAAGGAAACTATTTGGAAAATGACGCAGCGGGCGCTGCGCCTCTTCCAAGAGTCGCAGTTCCTGCCGTACCTCTTCTCCAGCTCATTTTGACTGTTTCCGGAATATTTTCTAAATTTCTTTCCGTGTTCAAATTATTCCAAAACTCTTCGTATTTGTCCCTATAAAATGAGAGCTTCATGCTAACTTTCATGGCACGCGAGTGTTCCGCCCCTTCTTTTCTCTTTCTTTGCATTCTAGACATTGCTCTAAGCATTTTGAAGTTTACGTGTTTGATCAATCGATCACGTAAGCTCAGATTGTGACACCCTCAAATTTGCGGAAAGATAAACAAGTACTTTAAATAAATAAAAGATGAGAATACGTTTCTAATAGGTTCAATTTAGTGAAAATCGGTAAATTTTAAAACCGGAACCTACTATTAAATATATTCATCATAACAAAGGTGTCTTAAACAAAAAGGTTCATAACAAAAAGAAATAATATTATACATAAGAAGTATCTAAAACGGGAGACATATATCCCGTATAAATACGGAAATAAAAGAGTGTATAATATATACAATCCTAAGAACCGAATATAAGTCCAAGGTAATACTTCACTCGCTAGCTCGTCAATGTACCCAAGTATGCATCACAAACCTGCCAACCGCATTAAATATAAACACGGAAGCCACAGTCAGTGGGGAGTAACTCCGAGTTCTCCCAGCCACGAAATGTCGAGTTTAATAAAACATGAATAGCATAAAAGAGATGTATATGGAAAAATACAAAGCTTTAACATATACGGTATGCTTTTCATGTTATGAAACAATTAACTAACATATAACCTAGCATATGAAGGATAAGCTACTCATGCAAGCTGTAACAACCCGAAAAGTACCCAATTTTTCTAGTAAAATTTCGTAAGGATACTTTTCAGCAAGGTTAAGTTTTTTTAAAAATAGAATTTATTGTTTCGGGTCGTATTTTGAAATTCCGAGTTCGTATTTGGAATTTCTGAGAGATTTCATGAAAATCCCGTTTTTAGTCATCTTTGACTTTTCTTGACTTTTAAGTCGTCTTTGACTTTTCTTGACTTTTTAAAAAGTCGTCATTGACTTTTCTTGACTTTTAAGTCGTCCTAAACTTTTCTTGACTTTTAAGTCATCTTTGACTTTTCTCGGCTTTTCAGTCAACTTTGACTTCCGTTGACTTTTTCCCGACTCGCCTCATAAGTTTGAGGACCGAAATTTTATTTAAAAAAATAATATTTTTGATTTATTTTTATTTAGATTTATTAAGATTTATCATAATTTAATATAATTATTTTGAATTTATTCGGAATTTATAGAATAACTTTTACGGTTTAATCCCGAACATCATTTAACTATTCCCGAGTCATCGTAAATCCCGAAACAAACCCGAAACCCGACTTTGGCATGAGTCACACGCCCATGTCATCTTTTTCCACTCACTTTAGATATTTTGAATTAATATGATTAAACTAATAATAATATCTAAGATATTTATTACTTTATCGATCCGTCAACGAAAATTACGCAAAACCGTTTACAAAACATACCCGACAAGCACCATATCACACGGCTCTCCTTCCTCTCATAGGGCTTGATATTTTCATTTCTTTTCATTAATATAACATAATATCTAGATATTTGATTTAATTAACTTAATATCTAATTAATTATCTTATTATAATAATAAAACCCGAGTCAATTCCGTAACAACAATTTCAAAATCCGACTCATTATTTCCTCTATATTACACGGCACTCACCCCAACATTACTCACCAACAACTTTTCATTTTACAATCAATCAAATTAAGATCTAATTAATCGTTTTTCATCGTTCTTCATTCGTTCTTCGTCGTTCTTCATTTGTTCTTCGTCGTTCTTGAGCAACATCATCATAAAACCTTCATTTCTTAATTAAATCCGTCCTAACTTATATTTCTAGAATCTCCTCTTCGCTCTCCATCTTCAAGTACGGTTTATTTTCAATTCCGTCAAAATCGTTTTCAACACTTTAATTATGGAAAATCAAGTTTTAATTCTAATAATGGTTTTCTTGTCATTTCTTATAGGGGAAGATTTTGAAGACGAGTTTGGTGACTCGTATATATTAGGGGAAGATTAGAAGACGGGTTTCTTAGTTTATACTTCTTATTTTGGTGCTAATTGATTTTTGCTAGCTAAGGTAACGATTCTGAGTTACTCGACGAATTAATGTTACATAGCCTTTGTTTCTTTTGTTTTGGTTCATCTTTTGTTTTTGTTCATGTTATTATGATTTATGGATTTTTACTAGTAACATGATAAGTGGTTATGATTTTCATGTTGTATGGTATTTTTAATATGTTGGTGTTCTTGACAAATTAGGATGATTTATTTATAACCATGATTTTTGTATGAATGATGGTTGAATTGGTTGTTAAAACGGATGTTTGATTTTTAGAACATGTTAGAAATAAAGTGGGAGTTGTTGTTAGGGTGGCCGTGTAAAGTGGCTGGCAAAACCGACCCAAACCAGGCCGGTTCAGGCCGGTTCAGGCCCGGTCCAGGCCGGTCTGGGTTGGTCCATGGTGGGTCCGGGTTTTGGTCTTTGGGTTGTGTCGATACTTGGTTGTTTTATTGTTGTTTTGACGGGTTTTAATTATGTTAAAGTATGCGGGAAATATTAGGAAACGGTTGTTAGTAAAGTCGATAAAAATAGCCAAAACAGCCCAAATCAGCCGTGGGCCCAGTCCAGGCCCATGTTAGGCCCGGCCCAAAATCAGCCCGTGGGTCCCCTTCCATGGACTTGTGACGGTTTTTGAGTTTAGTGTTAATTTATCGTGTTTTGTAATATTTAGCAAG
>JAIUZE010029299.1:0-11111 GCA_022085475.1 Heliosperma pusillum | reverse complement strand
TAAGAATTTGCGAATTCGTAATTATAGGCAGCATCATACAATGTTATTATGGCTGCCGAATGATGAAGGTTGTTTAGAATTAGTCGTGTTATTGTGGGCGTGTGTGTACGTTGCCATGTTATTATTAGCTACGAGAGTATGAGTATCATATCCTCTGTACGGTATTGTGACAATCATGCGCTATCACATGTACACCAACATAACTATTCTACAATCTACACGCTTATACTTCTTAATTTAATTTAGGATAGTGATAAATTTACTACGGTTTATAAACGTCATACAAATACAAGTTAATAATATAAGTATTGTACTATTTATTTTCTCATAATTTGAGTGATATTAGTTACATTATGGTAGTGAATTTATCACTACCCTTAATTTACATGGTCTAGTTATCTTGCTCTATTTCGAATCGATATAAGGGTTCTTCTGATTTTTCACGCTTGCTACTCCTTCGGATATATATTTAATTATTATCATAAAATAATTGTTTTATTGGAAAGTCTAGATTAATTGTTTTTGTTTGGTCCCCACCATTTATAAAAATAAATTCATGCAAAAGGGTCATTTTAAATTAAAAGACTAGGTGCTGGATTTGTGCCCTAAGTGGACTATGACGGGGGTCTTGCCTAAACCGTATATGTTAATCTGTTTATTAGAGAATTTAATAATAATACGGAGTATATTCTACTCTAACAATATCTCATAATATTATGGGCAGGGTTTTGTTTTGGGCCTATTGTAGGTTTTATGAATTAGATCTTACAGAGTACTATATTACCCTAACAATTATGCATATCACAGAACCGTTCTGAATCTGTATTAGTATGAAAATTTCTAAAAATCAATAAAACTCTCATCCCTGCTGGCTTCTGGCATGTGAATGTATAGTATTAGCTAACACACCGTTAGTGATGATCCACGTAAATCTGTGTGTTACTTTTTTTATTGTTCTTTATTTATCTTTTTCACATCTGTTATAGAACTAGGAATATGGTTAAATTCCAATATATGTTTAATTACATTAGTTACCGTTGGATTTGGACAAAATAACACAAAAGATCCATTTGTGATAATGCTCGATAGTTTAGCAAAATAATTAGTAGACTACATGCATATTGTTATAACAGAAATGAAAAAGAACAAATAAAGAACAATAAAGACAAACACGTACAGATTTACGTGGTTCACTAACGGTCTGTTAGTTACGTCCACATGGCAGAAGGGAGGAGAGTTTTATTAATGTTGAGGAGTTTTTACAGAGTTTCAAATTCAGATTCAGAAGTTATGATATGTTATGATATGCATAACTGATAGGGTTAGGCTTAGAGAGTTTATATATTACTCTCTAAGACCTAATACATAAAACTTAAAAAGACCTAAAACAGGTCATAAACTTAAAACAGATTCCTAACCCAAACAGATTAACAAAAATCCAACACATATAACCCTCAAATCCAACACATATAACCCTTAAATGACACAACCTTCATTTCATCAAATCACCCTTATAAAATAGTGGTTGATATACAAACTATCAATGGCACTTCCTATACATTCTTTACCAAATACCAACACACTAACATAATCAAACTTATAGATGAACAACTAAAGAAAATAAAAAGTTTTAATTAGGTGATTACTTTTAGTTGAACACCAAAAAAATAGTAAACAAATTTGTAATCAACTAATCTTAATGCTTAATGCACCAAATAATACGGACAATGACATAAGCTAAAGGTTTATTGTAGGGTAATGTGCCTCCCTAGAAGGCTTAGAGGGGTTAATCAACATTAATTAGCCTTTCCATGGCCATAGAAGGTCATGTACCTTTATCGGTTCAATTCTTAAACAAAGAAAGCAAGTGAACTTCCATGTAATCTTATCTCCCAACTTATCAAGTCGATCACTCTCCACGCAAAAACTAGGACACAAATATGCTAAAAAGATTATTTGTCCTTTTAAAGTACACACGACGTGACTAAGTGGCCAAACTCACGAGCTCATATATATGATTTTTTTGTTTGTTTCACCTTACATTATCTCATGTTATGCGAGACTGTATTTAAGGAGACTTAGTGATATTTATATTTAGATTATTTCGGTGTTACTACAAAGAAATTTAAGAAATCAATAAAGTTTATCTTTGTATCTATTTTAAAATGATAATATTGATTTTATATTGAGATATACTCCTTACTTTTTCAATAAGTCATTTTAGAAAAATGCACAAATATTAAGAAATCAGACAAAGTAACAATTGATTAATTGCACAATTAAATACTCCATTAAAAGTTTAAAACAATTTCCTAGAATATTGAAAAAGCAATAAAAGCAATAAATATTGAATGAAATATACGTACAAATTTGTAGAATTTTTCACGTACCTATTAATGAAACCAACTCTCATAAAGTATATTTAGAGGGTTCACCTAATTCTCGTCTTATAATTTAGAACTTTTGAAAAAAGCTAAAATGACTTTTATTTGGGAACATATGGAGTATAGTCTTATCGTGTACTTGCAATTAGGTTTATTTTCCGGGTTACGAAACATCGTCGACGTTTTATAAAACATCGTCGACGTTTTTCATAAAAAAGACGTAACTACCCTTTTATTCATTTTCTCACTAAATTCATTTTCTCTCTTTCCCTAAACTCTCCCTCTCATCCTGCCCGACCCCACCGCCTGTCCCCACCGCCCGACCCCACCACCACTGCCTCCCTGACCACCACAGCCACCACCGGCCGTCGCCCTCCCGCCACCTGCACTGAAACTATTCAGAAAAGACAACTAAACAATGACAAACTGAGCTAAGATTAAGACACTTGCAAGTACTCTGTTTCTGTTTGAATTGATTGTTAAAGAACAAGGATAGGACCTTAACCAAAGCACAAAGCCAATGGTTGAGGGTTGAACCTTGATCCCAGCACACAGCTAAGGACCCAAGCTCACTTCCAAGCACACAGCAAAGGAAGTTGTCTCAAGCACACAGCCAAGAGATGCAACAGAAACAAGGTTTCAGTTTTATATTTTACTTCAAATCTGTCTTTCATTCATTAGGAAATGGCCTTATATAGGCAAGGAGATTACATCCTACTCGTTCAATACATCCTAGGGCCACAATTGGCTTGCAAAAGAAACAGAAATAACAGCTACATTGTTCAGAATTAAAGCAATAAAGTAGAAAAGCAGTCTAATGAGACAATCTGCCTTAATGGGGTTGTTTAGGTTGAAACTGGTGGAGGAGTGGACTTCCAGGCTTGAATCTTGAGCTCAACTGAAGTTGGATGAATGCCAAAGGGTCTGCTAAAAGATCCTCGAGCTTGTTTGTTCAAAATAGGAAAGTTTGATAGTGACATTTAAACTACTGCAAAAAGGCTGAATTCCTGGACAGTTTGTAGTTGTCCCTAAGCTAACTTTTTGTGTGTTTGTTTCTGGGGGGGGAAGTCCTGGGGAAAGTTGTAGAGGACCTTCCCAAGACATAGGTTTGAGGGTTGGTTAGGCTTGTTTGATTGTGTGGGGCCCCATGGACCTTGTTTAGAAAGGCTGTGATAGGCTGTTTTTGGCTGGGGGCTGTTTTTGTTGTGTTGGGTTTGTTGGGCTGTTGGCTGAGCTTTGTTGTGGCCTAGTCTTGGGAAGTGGATGGCTAGGCTTTGTTCTGGTTGTGGTGGTGTTGTCTTAGCAGGCTTGAAGTGGTTGTGGCTTGGACTGAATAGAACATTGTCATAGCTGGTCATGGTGTTGTCTGAATGTAGGTTGTTGTTTTGATGTTGAGTCTTGTCTTGAGTTTGTGTCTTGTCTTGAGCTCGTGTCATGGCTCGTGTCTTGGCTTGGTCACATACTCCCGTTGCAACCTCCTTTTCTTGAAAAGGATTTGCCCTCAAATCTTCCTCACCTTCATCATCTGATTCACCATGGTAAGGACTCAGGTCTCCAACATTGAAAGTACCATGTACACCATAGCTTCCTGGTAGATCCACCTTGTAAGCATTGGTGCCTATCTTCTCCAATATCTCAAATGGTCCATCAGCTCTTGGCATGAGCTTGTTTCTCCTCTTGTCTGGAAATCTCTCTTTTCTTAAATGCAACCATACAAGATCCCCTGCCTTGAATTCCCTTGCTTTCTTAGGCCCCTTGGACCTAGCTTTGTACAACTCATTGGACCTTTCAATCTGCTTCTTGACTTGCTCATGAATCTGTATCATTTGCTCAACTCTTTTCTTTGCATCATAGCTTGCCTTGTTTCCTTTGACTGGTGCTAGGTCTGTAGGCATGAGAGGATTAGTGCCATAAACTGTTTCAAAAGGACTTTTACCTGTGCTGCTGGAGGGAGCTCTGTTGAAGGCAAATTCAGCTTGTGCTAGCTTGAGGTCCCAATCTTTTAATGACTTAGAAACAATGCTCCTTAAGATCTTCCCTAGTGTTCTGTTAGTGACTTCTGTCTGCCCATCAGTTTGGGGATGGTGAGAAGTACTAAACAATAACCTGGTCTTCAACAGCTTCCACAAGGTTCTCCAGAAATGGCTCATGAACTTTGTGTCTCTATCTGAGACAATGCTTCTAGGGACCCCATGTAACTTGACAACTTCCCTAAAGTATAGTTCAGCCACCCCCAATGCATCCTCAGTCTTCTTACAAGCAATGAAATGTGCCATCTTGCTGAATCTATCTACAACCACCATGATTGAATCCTTTCCCCTTTGAGTTCTAGGTAAGGCTACAATAAAGTCCATACTGAGGTCTTCCCATGGCTTGTTGGGTACTGGAAGTGGTGTGTAAGGGCCTGCTTGAAAGTGTGCCTTGGCTAGTTGACAAGATCTGCATCTCTTGAGGGCATCTTGCACATCACTGAGCATCTTAGGCCAATAGAACTGATCTTGTAAGATGTCATAGGTCTTCTGTACCCCAAAGTGACCAGCAAGGCCATTGGAGTGAACCTCTTTGACCAGTAGTCCCCTATAAGGTCCCTTAGGCACACACAGTTTGTTTCCATAGAATAAGTATCCTTCTTGAGCTGTGTACTTGCTCCCTTTCTTGACTTGCCCTTCTTGGTGTACCTCCCATTCATGCTTGAAGTCTGGGTCCTCTTGATAGAGCTCTTTCATAAATTCAAACCCCAACACCCTTTGCTCCATGAAGGTCAACATTACAGACCTTCTAGACAATGCATCAGCTACAACATTGTTCTTACCTTCTATGTACTTGCTGGAGAATGAGAAGGATTGCAAGAACTCTACCCATTTGGCATGCCTGGGGTTGAGTTTGTGTTGTCCATTGATGTATTTGAGAGCCTCATGATCAGAATGAAGCACAAAAGGCTTAGGCTTCAAGTAGTGTCCCCAATGATTCAATGCCCTCACAATGGCATAGAATTCCTTGTCATATGTGGAATAGTTAAGCTTGGCCCCATTTAGCTTCTCACTAAAGTATGCCACAGGTTTCTTTTCTTGAGTAAGCACAGCTCCTATGCCAAGACCACTGGCATCACACTCTACCTCAAAGAGTTTGTTAAAGTCTGGTAGAACCAATATTGGAGACTTGCACAATAGCTCTTTGATCAGATTGAAGGACCTTTCAGCCTTCTCATTCCACTTGAACTCTCCCTTCTTCATGCACTCAGTAATAGGGGCCATGATTGAACTAAACCCTTGTATGAACCTCCTATAGAAAGATGCCAACCCATGGAAACTTCTTACATCAGTAACAGTTTGGGGAATGGGCCATTCCTTGATTGCTTGCACTTTCTCAGGATCAACTGCTACCCCTTTCTTAGAGATGATGAACCCAAGGAAGTAAACCTCAGGCTGCATGAAGGTGCACTTCTCTAGCTTGCCATACAACTTGTTTTCTCTTAGGACCTCAAACAACAACTTCAGATGTTGCAAATGTTCTCCCTTAGTTGAACTGTAAATAAGAATATCATCAAAGTAAACCACTACACACTTGCCTAAGTAAGGCCTTAGGACCTCTGTCATCAACCTCATGAAGGTGCTAGGGGCATTAGACAACCCAAAAGGCATCACCAGCCATTCATAGAGCCCATGTTTAGTCTTGAAAGCTGTCTTCCATTCATCCCCTGCTCTTATCCTCACTTGGTGGTAGCCCTGCCTTAGATCAATCTTAGTGAACACTTGAGCCCCACTTAGCTCATCCAGAATATCATTAAGTCTAGGTATGGGAAACCTATACTTGATGGTAATGTTGTTGATGGCCCTACTATCAATACACATACGCCAAGTCCCATCCTTCTTTGGCACAAGCAAGGCTGGTACAGCACAAGGACTGAGGGACTCTCTGACATAGCCCTTGTTGAGTAGTTCACCTACTTGAAGTTGGAGCTCTTGTGTAGCCTTAGGGTCACTCCTGTAGGCTGGCTTGTTGGGTAAGATAGCTCCAGGCACTAGGTCAATGTGGTGCTCTATCCCTCTAAGTGGTGGCAGTCCACTAGGAAGCTCAGTAGGGAAGACATCACCATAACTTTCTAGGATAGATTTGACCTCTTCAGGGATATCAATGATACTCATCCCAGTCTCCTTGACTAGCAATATGTATACAGGTTGTAGCTCACTTAGCTCTTGTGCTATTTCTGATTCACTTATCAACATGACTTCTTTGGAAGCCTCACTCATGGGGTTTGGGTTGATCTTTAAAGCAGGTGGTAAAGGTGCTAGGGTGATCTTCTTCTTCCCATACTTGAAGGTGTAGGTGTTGTCTCTCCCATGGTGTATGGCATCCCTATCAAACTCCCATGGTCTCCCAAGCAGAAGGTGACATGCATCCATAGGTAGAACATCACAAAGACTCTCATCCACATACCCTTTACCAATTGAGAAAGGTATAACACATTGTTTATCCACCTTGATTTCAGCCCCTTTGTTTAGCCATCTGAGTTTGTAAGGTAGGGGGTGGTCTTTGGTGGGTAGAGCTAGCTTGTCTATCAGTGTTTTGGAGGCCACATTAGTGCAGCTTCCCCCATCAATAATGAGGTTACATACTCTACCCTTGATGGTACATCTGGTCCTAAAGATCTGGTGTCTTTGGTCCTCTTCCAAAGGTTGTGGTTGAGTATGCATTACCCTCCATGTTACCAAACTTAACCCTGCATCAGGCTCTATCAACTCCTCACTAGCCTCTACCTCAGGCTCTTCCATCTCTTCATCACAGACCAACACTTCATCATCTCCCCAATGGATTACTTCTAGGGTACTCAGAGCCCTTTTAGATGGACATTCTCTAGCAAAATGTCCATACCCTTGACATTGAAAGCACTTTTTGAGAGGGGTAGTCTTCCTTTGGCCTGCCTCAATAGCCTTGCCTTTATCAAGGTTGAAAGGAGTCTTAACAGGAACCACAGGTTCTCCTATCTTAACTCCTACAAAAGGTTTGAAGGTGGGGGTTCTGGAAGGTGTCTTAGAAACACTGGCCTTTCCTTTTCCCAATTTTTCTACCCTTAAAGACAGGTTGACAGCTTCCTCAAAGGAGTATATGTTTTGTAGCCTGACTTTGCTAGCTATCCTTTCATCCAACTGTTGGAGCTAGTGTCCTCCAGTTAGTGCAATAACATAAATAAATCTCTGTAGGATCACAGGGTATACTTTGTATAATAATCAGTTGATTAACGTTTATCAATAACGGTTGGCTTGCTAGATAAGTTTGACGTTATTGTCATACAGATGGCGGTGATCAACTGGTCCCTAAAAGTCACACCTATAGGATGTGTTTGAGAGATGTGATTATTTGAGAAAATAATCATATTGATACCCTATTATATGACTAAAAGGTTAGTCAGTGTAATTGACTAAAAGGTTAGTCAATGTGATGATGAGACGAAAGTTAGCTGAGACGAATTAACTGTAATTCGTAAAATTGAATATAAAAAGTTATATTTAATTATAGTATATAATGTAAGCTAATTAAACATAAACCGTTATAATTAATTGGCAAATTATAAATATACGGATATTTATAACTAATGATGGATTATAATGTCGGTCCATGTAATACGACGATTATAAGATATTACATTATATTGGAAGCTAAAATGACCGAAACACGGTATCCAGATACACTCGGGTTTCGGGTCAATGGGTAGTTATTTTTGAGGAGACTAACTCTCCTCATATAAAAACCTAAGTGTGTGCCGTGGGAAAGTAAGAGAAAAGAGAAAAAGAAAATTAAAAACCCTATTCTATTCTCTTCTCACTGGCAGCCACCATCAAAGATATTCATCACAACAGACAAAAGTTAACAGTAACTTTTGACAAAACTACAAAACAAAAGTTAACAGTAACTTTAGTTCTCTTTCTAGCATAAGAGAAGGGTATTTCTCATACAATCTTGGGTGCAACGATTAGGAGGATATCTACTTTGATATCTCTGTTCTTTACGCCAAATTGCTAGGACCGGAGGTTGATTTCTAAATCTCTAAACTTTTTCTATGTTTTCGTTTATGACTTGCATAATCAAATTATTACTTTTCGTTATAATCCTAAAATAATTGTATTGTGGTAATACCGATTTCCCACAAGTGGTATCAGAGCGTAGGCCACGAAATTGTTTTAATTTGATTTCATAAACCGAAACTGTTTATGCCGCTGTGTGTTTGACTCGATCGAGGACTTAAGTGTCTCGATCGAGCTGTTTTTGTGAGCTTTTGGTCGATCGAGTCTTTGTATTCACTCGATCGATCTGTTTTCTAAAAGTGTTGGTCGATCGAGTACTTGATGTTGATCGATCGAGCAGTTTTGCTGAAATGCTTGGTCGATCGAGGCATTTGTTGATCGATCGAGCAGTTTGCTCAAAAGGTTTTGGTCGATCGAGTGTTTTTATACTCGATCGTGGTCCCTGTTTGTCGACTAGGAAGAATTAATCGTATTTCCTTTCGTATTGGTTTTCATTTAGATTTATTTTGTTATTTTAATCTGTTAAAATAACATAGAATAGATTTGTAGATATTTTAATTTAATAAAGATTAGATTAAAATGAAAATGAAAATGATGTTGAATGATTTTATCATATGAAAGGATATTAATTTTTCCCTATTTAGTCGACAAGGACCGTTTTGCTTGAAAAAAAAATTTGCCGAAAAATTTTGTTGCTGAAAAATTTCTGTTTTTTTCGTGATTCAAGTTTTGGCCTTTAATTGTACATCATTCGGATTTTGTATAATTAATGTGAAACGGTTCACATATGCTTAATATCTTACATTTTAAAGCAGTTTGAAATGTTTAGGATAGTTCATTTTATCAGTAAAATGAATTGAGATTGTAATTGATGTGGGTAATTACAGAATTATCACATAATTATGATCTATGTTAAAGGGTGGTTTGGATAATAAAACATCGTAATATCTGTATTATGTCTTGTATGTTTTATTTTAGTTGATGCTTTTATATTGTTTTTGGGAATGTTTGAATGATTTTTTAACGTAATTTTACAATCAGTTGTAACTTAGTGTGGCCTTAGTAGATTGTGTTACCGTAATGATGGTAACATAGTCTTGGATGTATTTTGAGATCTCGCATCTCCATTATTTTTAGTTTTGGGTTTTGAAATTAGTATGTAATAAATAGGATCTTTGTAATTTTATTTATTGTAATTTCAAAGAAGACTAAAGATGGAGATTGGAGCTCACTCCCGCTACATGGACCAAGAAGGGTGATAAAGTCAAGCTTCGAGGGTCCAATCTGTTGGATTCCGAGTTGTATTTTATTCTTTTTGGTAGGATAGGCCACACTAGGACATGTTTTTCCTTTTACGTTTTTCATTCTCGTTTACTTTCCATCACATGATAGATATAATTGCATCATATTCCGCCTAAACCAAACCACCTAATAAAATGCATGAAAATGATTCATATAGTTTGAATATTTTAATCATGGACATACAGATGTCACTCGCTTTTAGGGCCATCACCTTAGTTAAATCATTCTCGAGTTGCTAGACATTCGTTCACTTAAAATGAATTTAAGTTAAGATGATGGGACCTTCCCCTATAAATTAAAATTGAGACTAGTCTTTATAGGGAAAACTACTATGAGCCCCTTCTTCGTCGGAAGTCATAATATGACCCCTTCTACGTTGGGTAAGTAGTGAGTGTTGACCTATTTTATCTCAACATTATAGTACGAGTAATATCTCGTGATTATGATGGACTAAAGATAGAATTTACAGAAATTTATCGACCAGGAATTCTAAAAGTAGAATTAGCCAAGAGGTTGGCTTATCAATTTACAGAAATTGAGTCTTGGGATCATTTATATAATTCTTGAGGGAGGTCAATTGTATAAATGCACGAGTCATCGAATTAAACGGTTTTTCATTAGACTCAAATTTAAAACGATGAAACTTATCATATTTATTTTTTTTTCCACAGTCATATATTCAGATATAAACTGCTAATAACAAATGGCTGGCCATACTGATGACCCAATGCCAAGTGCCACGCTCGGACGTGAGTCCTGGCTTAAGATGTTCATGGACACTATGAATCAGTCAACGCGACTGAAGAATAACGGGTCCAACTTTGCGGACTGGGAGGCGGCATTACGGAATGCTGTCATTGCTGACGGTAAGCTCAAGTACTTGACTGAGCCACTACCGCCAAAACCAGGCCCCAATGCAGGGGAGCAAAATGAATCACTTGCTTATGTTGATTTCGTAATGGGAGCGGCGTGCCGATAAAGAACGTACTCATCTTTTCAATGGAATTCAAAAATTGCAAAGGCGATTTCATTGCCCAAGGGGCAAACAAGGATTTTCACCACGCTACTCTAACGAGTCTCGAAAGAACAAACACCGAGGATCGTTAGCTATGAGCATACCTGTCGCTTCTTTGAAGCGAAACTCCAGAAGGGCCAAGCAGTTAGCCCACACCTTCTTGACATGATTGAGAATGTCGAGAAACTGGAGGCACTTGGTTGCAAAATCGATGAGAAGATCGTCATAGACCGCGTTCTTCATTCACTTCATGATGGTTTTGCCCTTTCAGGGCAAATTACTATATGAATGATATGCAGAAGAGTCTTCATCAGCTCCACTCACTCCTTGTACAGACAGAGAGTGATCTGAAATTGAGTGGGAGCCTGAAACAGGACGTTCTCATGA
>JAIUZE010029290.1:0-12482 GCA_022085475.1 Heliosperma pusillum | reverse complement strand
CTTTGATCAGATTGAAGGACCTTTCTGCCTTCTCATTCCACTTGAACTCTCCCTTCTTCATGCACTATAGGGGCCATGATTGAACTAAACCTTTGTATGAACCTCCTATAGAAAGATGCTAACCCATGGAAACTTCTAACATCAGTAACAATTTGAGGAATGTGCCATTCCATGATTGCTTGCACCTTCTCAGGATCAACTGCTACTCCTTTCTTAGAGATGATGAACCCACGGAAGTAAACCCCAGGCTGCATGAAGGTGCACTTCTCTAGCTTGCCATACAACTTGTTCTCTCTTAGGACCTCAAACAACAACTTCAGATGTTGCAAATGTTCTCCCTTAGTTGAACTGTAAATAAGAATGTCATCAAAGTAAACCACTACACATTTGCCTAAGTAAGGCATTAGGACTTCTGTCATCAACCTCATGAAGGTACTAGGGGCATTAGACAACCCAAAAGGCATCACCAACCATTCATAGAGCCCATGTTTAGTCTTGAAAGCTGTCTTCCATTCATCCCCTGCTTTTATCCTCACTTGGTGGTAGCCTTGCCTCAGATCAATCTTGGTGAATACTTGAGCCCCACTTAACTCATCCAGAATATCATTAAGTCTAGGTATAGGGAACCTATACTTGATGGTAATGTTGTTGATGGCCCTACTGTCAATGCACATACGCCAAGTCCCATCCTTCTTTGGCACAAGCAAGGCTGGCACAACACAAGGGCTGAGGGATTCCCTAACATAGCCCTTGTTGAGCAGCTCACCTACTTGCAGTTGGAGCTCTTGTGTAGCCTTAGGATCACTCCTGTAAGCTGGCTTGTTGGGTAAGATGTAACAACCCGAAAAGTGGCCGATTTTTCTAGTAAAAATATTTACTAACACTTTTCAGTACAACTTAAGTTCTTAAAATAGGAATTTTTTTTCGGAGTCGTATTTTGAAATTCCGCGTTCGTATTTGGAATTTTTGAGAGATTTCATGAAAAGACCGTTTTTTGGTCATCTTTGACTTTTCTTGACTTTTAAATCGTCTTTGACTTTTTCTTGACTTTTTAAAGTTGTCATTTACTTTTCTTGACTTTTAAAGTCGTCTTAAACTTTTCTGAACTTTTAAGTCATTTTTGACTTTTCCCGACGTTTTAGTCGATTTTGACTTTCGTTGACTTTTCCCGACTCGCTTTACAAGTTTGAAGACCGAAATTTTATTTAAAAAAAAATTATATTTTTGATTTATTTTTATTTATATTTATTATGATTTATCATAATTTAATATAATTATTTTGAATTTATTGGGAATTTAAAGAATAACTTTTACGGTTTTTACTCGAACGTCATTTAACTATTCCCGACGCATCGTAAAGCGCGCAACAAAATCGAAACTCGACTTTGGCATGAGTCACGCGGCCCTGTCATCGTTTTCCACTCACGATTGGATATTTTAATTGATTCGATTAAAATAATACAAATATCTTAGATATTTGTTACTTTATCGATCCGTCAACGGAGATTACGCAAATCGAGCAAAAACAGACCCGAATCACCTCAAACCACACGGCTCCTTAAAGTCCTCTAATAGCCTTGATATTTTGATTACTTTTGATTACAATATCATAATATCTAGATCACTATTCGCTTTATCGATCAATTAACGGAAATTACGCAAAACGCTCGAAATCAGACCCGACAATCACAATTCCACACGGCACACTTACCCACTCTTAAGCCTTGATATTTTCATTATTTTTCATTACAATATCATAATATCTTGATATTAACTTTATCGTAAATTATATTTAATCGTTTACCGTAAAATAATTAGTTAACGCGAGTCAATTACGTAACAACAATTTCAAAACTCGACATCTTTATTTGGCCTATATTACACGGCTCCACCATCACTCCACTACTCACTAACAACTTTTCATCTTTCAATAAATCAAATAAAGATCAAAACATCACTTTATTTAATCGTTCTTCGTGTTCTTCGTAGTTCATCAATCGTTCTTCATCGTTCTTGAGCAAAACCTCCATAAATCCTTCATTTCTTAATTAAATCCCTCCTAATTTATATTTCTAGGATCTCCTCTTCGCTCTCCATCTTCTAGTACGGTTTATTTTCAATTCCGTCAAGATCGTTTTCAACATTTAATTATGGAAAAATTAAGTTGAAGTTCTAATAATTGTTTTCTTGTTATTTCTTATAGGGGAAGAGTTTGAAGACGAATTTGGAGACTCTTATATTTTGGGTGAAGACTAGTAGAAGGGTTTCTTATTTATATACTTCTTATTATTTTTGTGCTAAGTGATTTTGGCTAGCTAAGGTAACAATTCCGATTTACTCGACGAATTAATGTCACATAGCTTTTAGTTTATGTTCATGTTATGGTTATGTAGGATTTTAGTTAGTAACTTAGCTTTAGTTTTATTTATTTTGATTTTGGTTCATCTTTATTTTTGGTTCATGTTTTATGATTTATGGAATTTTAGTTAGTAATATGTTAAGTAGTGGTTATTATGTTGTTTTATGATTTTTGATAATTTTTTTATGTTGTATGGAATTTTTATGTTGTTTTAGGATTCTTGATGATTTTTATGTTTTATGGAATTTTATGATGATTTATTGTTCTTGATGATTTTTATGTTGTAGGAAATTTTTATGTTGATTTATTGTTCTTGAAGAATTTTAATGATTTTACTAAGTTATGATTTTTATGTGGTTTAGGAAATTTTAACAAGTTTGTTGTTCTTGATGAATTTTTGATGATTTTTAACAAGGTATGATTTTTATGTTGTTTATGAAATTTTAACAAGTTTAGTGTTCTTGACAAATTTTGATGATTTTTAATAAGTTATGATTTTGTATGATGGATGTTAAAATGGGTGTTTGTTGATTAAAAACAAGTTTGGAATTGATTTGGTGGTGTTTGTTATTGAACCGTGGGTGAGGGCATGAACCGGGTCCAAACCAGACCGGTCCAGGCCGGTTCAGACCCGGTCTGGGTTGGTCAAGGTGGGTCCGGGTTTTGGTCTTTGGGTTGTGTCGATGTTTGATTGATTGGTTGTTGTTTTGACGGGTTATAAATATGTTAAAGCATGCGGGAAATATTAGGAAACGGTTTTTAGTAAAATCGAATCAAAGGCCAAAACAGCCCCATTTCTGTCCGTGAGGCCCAAAACAGGCCCATGTGGGTCCGGCCCAATTCAGCCCGTGGGTCCCACCTTGGGACTCGTGTCGGTTTTTGAGTGATCGTCATTTTTATCGTGTTTTGTAATATTTAGCAAGTGGGAAATATTAATAAGTAAAATATTTAATTAAAAAGGTTTTCATAAAATTATTATTTCTCACATGTTAGAAATTATAATACGAGATTAAGTTTACGTTGAAATCGTTTAAGTCAAGCGGGTTTTGGGTATAATATGATAATTCACATGTTAGAAGTAGTAATAAAAGAACATGTAATGAATATGTTGATTTTATGTCTATGTGATAAAGACTCTGCTTCTAGCCGGTTTGATCCAACGGGTTTGGTCAAACTAAGATCTAGTCAGCCCCGATTTGACTGATGACCCGTCGCGGGACTCGGGTCGGGGATTTGTTTTCAAGTAAGGTTGTATTTAATTATGAATTAGCCTTGGTAGATATGAGGCGATATGATATTTGATGTTATTGGATATGCAGTTAGTAAAATGACTAGGATATTCCCGTGATGTTTGTTTATATGGTTGGTGCGTGTTGACTAGTACCCTAGAGAATTATGGATATATGGGTCTTGACCAATTCTAATTCTAAATGAGTAGCTTGACCATGACATTGATAGGAAGGTACTGTCTTTAACGAGTATATGTTCACTTGTTGATAGCTTTTGTGTCTCGGCTTGGTGGGTTTATATCCAAGTCGGGGCATGGCTGCCTGATCCGTTTTGGGACTGGAGCCAGCTTAAGTACTAGCCATCTCTGCTTAGGGGGTCGCCTAGTAGAGTTTCTCATAGACGGTTACGTCATGGGACGGGGAACGGAATAGCTGTTGTCGCTAGGTCTGATCAGTCTAGGACTAGGATGTTTTCCTACCTTGTGGTATAGCCTCGAGTTACAATCGACTATGGACGGTACTAGGAACTTATGCCTGTTTGTAGACGTATTGGTCTTTCATGTAGGTATGATTCTATGAGTTCTAGAAGGTGAGATGCAAGCCGGCTAGGATTGATAGAGTTTGGATTAACGGTTGTTAACTGATTCACATGATTACGTGTTGATTAGGGTTTGAGTGTATCAGGGCCATGTTACTTGGTAACCGCTGAGCCAGCATACCAGCTTCCCTACCTCGAGTTATATTTTATTATCGGATTCACATGATAGCTTTCACATGATAGGTTATGTGTTAGTTATTTGTTTCATAACATGGAAAGCATATCATATATGTTTAAGTTTTGTATTTTCCATATACATTGCTTTTATGTTATTCATGTTTCATCAAACTCGACATTTCGTGGCTGGGAGGACTCGGAGTTACTCCCCACTGACTGTGGCTTCCGTGTTTATATTTAATGCGGTCGAACAGGTGGTGTTGCATATTTGGGGTACATGGACGAGCTAGCGAGCGCAGTTTTTACCTTGGACCTATATTCGGTTCATAGTTTGTATATTATTGTATACACTTTTATTTCCGTATTTATACGGGAGATATGTCTCCCGTCTTGTAGATTTATTTTGTATAATAGTATTTCGTTTTGTAACGAACCTTTTTATTATGTAATGACACCTTCGTTATATATTCGTATCTTTTATGTATTTAAATAATTTTTTTTCTTTCCGCAAATTTGAGGGTGTCACATAAGATACCTCCAGGCACTAGGTCAATGTGGTGTTCTATTCCCCTAAGTGGTGGCAGTCCACTAGGGAGCTCAGTAGAGAAGACATCACCATAGCCTTCTAGGATAGACTTGACCTCTTCAGGGATATCAATGATGCTCATCCCAGTTTCTTTGGCAAGTAAGATGTACACAGGTTGTAACTCACTTAGCTCTTGTGCTATTTCTGACTCACTTATCAACATGACTTCCTTAGAAGCCTCACTCATGGGGTTTGGGTTGATCTTTAAAGCAGGTGGTAAAGGTGCCAGGGTAATTTTCTTCTTCCCATACTTAAAGGTGTAGGTGTTGTCCCTCCCATGATGAATGGCATCCCTATCAAACTCCCATGGCCTACCAAGTAAGAGGTGACATGCATCCATAGGCAGAACATCACAAAGGCTTTCATCCACATACCCTTTACCAATTGAGAAAGGTACAACACATTGTTTATCCACCTTTTTCTCAGCCCCTTTGTTTAACCATCTGAGCTTGTAAGGTAGGGGGTGGTCCTTGGTGGGTAGAGCTAGCTTGTCTATCAGTGTTTTGGAGGCCACATTAGTGCAGCTTCCACCATCAATAATAAGGTTACATACTCTACCCTTGATGGTACATCTGGTCCTAAGGATCTGGTGTCTTTGATCCTCTTCCAAAGGTTGGGGTTGAGTATGCATTACCCTCCATGTTACCAAACTTAACCCTGCATCAGGTTCTATCAACTCCTCACTAGCCTCTACCTCAGGCTCTTCCATCTCTACATCACAGACCAACGCTTCATCATCCCCCCAATGGATTACTTCTAGGGTACTCAGAGCCCTTTTTGATGGACATTCTCTAGCAAAATGTCCATACCCTTGACATTGAAAGCACTTTTTGAGAGGTGTAGTCTTCCTTTGGCCTGCCTCAACAGCCATGCCTTTATCAAGGTTGAAAGGGGTCTTAATAGGAACCACAGGTTCTCCTATCTTGACTCCTACAAAAGGTTTGAAGGTGGGGGTTCTAGCAGGTGTTTTAGAAGCACTGGCCTTTCCCTTCCCCAATTTTTCTACCCTTAAGGACAAGTTGACAGCTTCCTCAAAGGAATATATATTTTGTAGCCTAACTTTGCTAGCTATCCTTTCATCCAACCCTTCTAAGAACCTTGCTATCTTTTGTTCAGATTTCTCAACAACCTCACATTGCAATGTAAGTTGCTCAAAGTCTCTTAGGTAGGATTCTACAGGTCTTTGATCTTGTTTAAGGTGAGTGAGCTTAATGAACATATCCTGAGTGTAGTCCCTAGAGACAAACTTAGCCCTTATTTTCTTTTTCAGTTTGAGCCATGACTTAACAGGTTCCTTTCCTTCCCTAACCCTCAAGGTTTTCATGTTTTCATACCACAGTGAGGCATAACCCTTTAGTTTCATTATAGCAACCTTAAAAGCCTTTCTATCAGTGTATCCTTTAAACTCAAAGACTCTTTCTACAGACCTTAGCCAATCTAGGAAATCATCAGGGTTCAAGCTACCTAGAAAGTCAGGAATCTCTACCTTTATGTCTTTGTCTTGGTGCCTGAGTAGACTGTGATCTGAGCCATCTGAATCTGACATTTCAAACTGATCTACAGGTTGTCTCCTCCTTCCTCCACCTTGTGGGAAAGGTGCTCCTCTTCCTCGACCTCTGCCTCCCCTTGTATCATTGTTCTGTTGGCCCTCAAGGAGTTCATTGACAGATCTAGAGACCTCCATTACAGTTCTGACAAGACCTTGAACTGTGTTTTCAAGACCTGTGATTCTCTCTTCACTCATGGTTGTATTTTGTATTTTTAATGTAGTTAGGTAGATGAACTCACAAACCAAAGCTCTGATAACCAATTTGCACTGAAACTATTCAGAAAGACAACTAAACAAAGACAATTGAACTATGGTTAAGATACTTTGTAATTACTCTGTTTCTGTGTGGACTGGTTGTTAAAGAACAAGGATAGGACCTTAACCAAAGCACAAAGCCAATGATTGAGGGTTGAACTTTGATCCCAGCACACAGCTAAGGACCTCAGCTCACTTCCAAGCACAAAGCAAAGGAAGTTGTCTCAAGCACACAGCCAAGAGATGTTAACAGAAACAAGGTTTCAGTTTTATGTTTTACTTCAAATCTGTCTTTCATTCATTAGGAAAAGGCCTTATATAGGCAAGGAGATTACATCCTATTCATTCAATACATCCTAGGCCCACAATTGGCTTGCAAAAGAAACAGAAATAATAGCTACATTGTTCAACATAAAGCAATAAAGTAGAAAAGTAGTTCTAATAGGACAATCTGCCTTAATTGGATTGTTGAGGTTGAAACTGGTGGAGGAGTGGACTTCTAAGCTTGACTCTTGAGCTCAACTGAAGTGGGATGGATGCCAAAGGTCCTGCTAAAAGGCCCTCGAACTTGTTTGATCATAAAAGGAAAGTTTGATAGTGACATGTTAACTACTGCAAAAAGGCTGAAATCTGGATAGTCTGGAGTTCTCCCTAGGCTAACTCTTTGTGTGTTTGTTTCCTGGAAGAGAAGTCCTGGGGAAAGTTGTAGAGGGTCTTCCCAAGACATAAATTTGAGGGTTGGTTAGGCTTGTTTGATTGTGTGAGGCCCCCATGGACCCTATTTAGAAAGACTGTGATAGGCTGTTTTTGGCTAAGGGCTGTTTTTGTCGTGTTGGGTTTGTTGGGCTGTTGGCTGTGTCTTGTTGTGGCTTAATCTTGGGAAGTGGATGGCTAGGCTTTGTTCTGGTTGGTGTGGTGTTGTCTTAGCAAGCTTGAAGTGGTTGTGGCTTGGACTGAATAGGACATTGTCATAACTGGTCATGGTGTTGTCTTGAATGGTGTTGTTGTCTTGAATGGTGCAACAGGAGTTCAATGCCAAACTCAAAGACAAGACCAATCAACCTATGATCAGCCTAACCAGGATTCAATGCCAAACCTACCCTATGTCAAAAGCTATCTTAATGCTTTGTATAGCCCAGGCCCAAGCCACCACACAAGACACGAGCCAGTGGTAGCCATGACACGAGCCAAGACCAAACAAGCCACAAAACAGACTCACAAAACAAGCCAACAAAACCTTTGGAAACTCAGCCAGCAGCAGTGCCTTGGGGAGGGTCTCAGGGCAACTTCCAAGCTTAGGGACTCCAAACCAACTATGGGGCATGGTACTAGGGAGGGTCTACTACCTTTTTGTCCAGGAAACCTTCCTCAGAAAACGTCAAGAACACCCCTCAAAACACAACCCAAGAGAACCAGTCCAGTTACAGCCTTACATGTAGCAGTTTAGCTGTTTTGTCAAACCTTCCTCTTTTAGCCAATCAAACAAGCCTAACCAACCCCCAAACCTATGTCTTGGGAAGGTCCTCTACAACTTTCCCCAGGACTTCCCTTCCAAGAAACAAACACACAAAGAGTTAGCTTAGGGACAACTTCAAACTGTCCAGATTTCAGCCTTTTGTGCAGTAGTTAATATGTCACTGTCAACCTTCCCCTTTTGAACAAGCAATGCGTGAGGTACTTTCAGCACATCTTTGGGAGCCTTCCTACTTCAGTTTGGTTCACAAACCCAAGCTTGAAAGTCCACTCTTCACCCAAGACACACCTGATCAAACAATTAAGGAAGATTGTCTCTTTAGAAACTACTTTCTACTTTATCTACTTTATGTCAGAATTCTGCAAGTTTGTAGCTGTTATTTTGTTTCATGTTGTAAGCCCTTGTGGCCCTAGATGTATCCTAAACGTCTGAGATGTATCCTTGCTGCCTATATAAGGCCTTCACCTAATGAAATACAAATCAGATTTGAAGTAAAACATAAAACTGAAACCTTGTTTCTGTTGCAATCTCTTGGTTGTGTGCTTGAGACAACTTCCTTTGCTTTGTGCTTGGAAGTGAGCTTGGGTCCTTAGCTGTGTGCTGGGATCAAGGTTCAACCCTCAACCATTGGCTTTGTGCTTTGGTTAAGGTCCTATCCTTGTTCTTTAACAATCAATTCAAACAGAAACAGAGTACTTGCAAGTGTCTTAATCTTAGCTCAATTTGTCATTGTTTAGTTGTCTTTTCTGAATAGTTTCAGTGCAAATTGGTTATCAGAGCTTTGGTTTGTGAGTTCATCTACCTAACTACATTAAAAACACAAAATACAACCATGAGTGAAGAGAGAATCACAGGTCTTGAAAACACAGTTCAAGATCTTGTCAGAACTGTAATGGAGGTCTCTAGATCTGTCAATGAACTCCTTGAGGGCCAACAGAACAATGATACAAGGGGAGGCAGAGGTCGAGGAAGAGGAGCACCTTCCCACAAGGTGGAGTAAGGAGGAGACAACCTGTAGATCAGTTTGAAATGTCAGATTCAGATGGCTCAGATCACAGTCTTCTCAGACACCAAGACAAAGATATCAAGGTAGAGATTCCTGACTTTCTAGGTAGCTTGAACCCTGATGATTTCTTAGATTGGCTAAGGTCTGTAGAAAGAGTCTTTGAGTTTAAAGGATACACTGATAGAAAGGCTTTTAAGGTTGCTATCATGAAACTAAAAGGCTATGCCTCACTGTGGTATGAAAACATGAAAACCTTGAGGGTTAGGGAAGGGAAAGAACCTGTTAAGTCATGGCTCAAACTGAAAAAGAAAATGAGAGCTAAGTTTGTCTCTAGGGACTACACTCAGGACATGTTCATTAAGCTCACTCACCTTAAACAAGACCAAAGACCTGTAGAATCTTATTTAAGAGACTTTGAACAACTTACATTGCAATGTGAGGTTGTTGAGAAATCTGAGCAAAAGATAGCAAGGTTTTTAGAAGGCTTGGATGAGAGGATAGCTAGTAAAGTTAGGCTGCAAAACATATACTCCTTTGAGGAAGCTGTCAACTTGTCCTTAAGAGTAGAAAAGTTGGGGAAAGGGAAAGCCAGTGTCTCTAAAACTCCTGCTAGAACACCTAACTACAAACCTTTTGTAGGAATTAAGATGGGAGAACCTGTGGCTCCTACTAAGACTCCTTTTAACCCTGATAAAAGCAAGGTTGTTGAGGCAGGCCAAAGGAAGACTACCCCCCTCAAAAAGTGTTTTCAATGTCAAGGATATGGACATTTTGCTAGAGAATGTCCATCTAAAAGAGCTCTGAGCACTCTAGAGGTAATCCATTGGGGGGATGATGAGGTGTTGGTCTGTGATGAGGAGATGGAAGAGCCTGAGATAGAGGCTAGTGAGGAGTTGATAGAACCTGATGATGGGTTAAGTCTGGTGACTTGGAGGGTGATGCACACACAACCCCAACCCTTAGAAGAAGATCAAAGACACCAGATCTTTAGAACTAGGTGCACCATAAAAGGGAGGGTGTGTAATCTGATTGTGGATGGAGGGAGTTGCACCAATGTAGCCTCTAAGACAATGGTGGATAAACTAACATTGCCACCAAAGACCACCCTCAACCTTACAAGCTTAGGTGGCTGAACAAGGGGGCTGAAGTTAGAGTAGATCAACAATGTGTTGTTCCATTTTCTATTGGGAAAGGATATGCTGATGAGGCCTTGTGTGATGTATTGCCTATGGATGCTTGTCACCTCCTATTAGGGAGGCCCTGGGAGTTTGATAGGGATGCTGTCCATCAGGGAAGGGACAATACTTACTCTTTTAGGTTTGGGAAGAAGAAAATCATCTTAGCTCCTTTACCCCCTATCCTGAAAGGGAACCCTCCACTCTTAACTGAAGCTGCTAAGGAAGTTCTGCTGTTAAGTGAAGCAGAGATGGAGCAAGAGTTAAATGATCTTAGGCCAGTCTATGTCCTCCTCACCAAGGAGGTAGGGGAAGGGTCTAACCAAGTGCCTAAGGAAGTGCAAGCCTTACTGAAGGCCTATGAGAATGTTTTCCCTGCTGAACTACCTAGTGGATTACCCCCACTAGGGGGAATTGAGCACCACATTGATCTAGTACCTGGGGCTGTCCTTCCAAACAAGCTAGCCTATAGAAGTGACCCCAGGGCAACACAAGAGCTGCAATCTCAGGTGGGAGAATTGCTTAGCAAAGGGTATGTCAGGGAGTCTCTTAGTCCTTGTGCTGTACCAGCACTGCTAGTGCCTAAGAAGGATGGAACTTGGAGGATGTGTATAGAAAGCAGAGCAATTAACAATATCACCATTAAGTATAGGTTCCCTATACCTAGACTCAATGACATTCTGGATGAACTCAGTGGGGCTCAAGTGTTCACTAAGATTGATCTAAGGCAAGGGTATCATCAAGTAAGGATTAGAGCTGGAGATGAGTGGAAGACTGCTTTCACGACCAAGCATGGGCTGTATGAATGGTTAGTGATGCCATTTGGGCTCTCCAATGCCCCTAGCACCTTCATGAGGCTCATGACAGAAGTCTTAAGGCCTTACTTGGGAAATTTCATTGTGGTATACTTTGATGACATTCTAGTCTACAGTTCAAGCAAGAAGGAACACCTACAACATCTGAACGTGCTTTGTGAGGTTCTCAGGAAGAATAAGCTATATGGTAAGCTAGAGAAGTGCACTTTCATGCAGCCTGAGGTTCATTTCCTTGGGTTCATCATATCAAAGGATGGGGTAGCTGTTGATCCTGAGAAGGTTAAGGCAATCAGGGATTGGCCCACACCTAAGACAGTGACAGAGGTCAGGAGGTTCCATGGGTTGGCATCCTTCTATAGAAGGTTCATTCAGGGGTTCAGTTCTATCATGGCTCCTATCACAGAATGCATGAAGAAAGGAGAGTTTACTTGGGGAGAAAAGGCACAGAAGTCCTTCAAAACCATTAAGGATCTGTTGTGTAGATCCCCTATACTAGGCTTACCTGACTTTAACAAACTGTTTGAAGTAGAATGTGATGCAAGTGGGTTAGGAGTTGGGGCAGTACTGGTTCAAGAGAAGAGGCCCATAGCCTATTTCAGTGAGAAGCTAAGTGGAGCAAGGTTGAATTACTCTACCTATGACAAAGAGTTTTATGCCATAGTGAGAGCTCTGAACCATTGGGGGCATTACCTAAAACCTAAGCCTTTTGTGCTACATTCAGACCATGAGGCTTTAAAATTCATCAATGGTCAACACAAACTCAACCCCAGGCATGCCAAGTGGGTAGAATTCCTTGCAATCCTTCTCCTTTTCAAGCAAGTACATAGAAGGAAAGAACAATGTAGTAGCTGATGCTCTTTCTAGGAGATCTGTGATGTTGTCATTCATGGAGCAAAGGGTCCTAGGCTTTGAATTCATGAAGGAACTCTACTTGGAAGATCCAGACTTCAAGGAGGAATGGGAAGTGTATGCAGAAGGAAAACTCAAGAAGGGGAGCAAGTACTTGACACAGAATGGATTCCTCTTCCAAGGAAACAAACTATGCATACCTAGCGGTCCTTACAGAGGATTACTAGTCAAGGAGGTCCATTGCAATGGACTTGCAGGGCACTTTGGGGTACAAAAGACCTATGAGATATTGCATGAGCAGTTCTATTGGCCCAAAATGCTAGGTGATGTGCAGGACACTATTAAAAGGTGCAAACCCTGTCAACTAGCCAAGTCACAGTTCCATGCAGGTCCCTACACCCCACTACCTGTACCAAACAAACCTTGGGAGGACATCATCATGGATTTCATAGTGGCATTGCCTAGGACAC
>JAIUZE010029286.1:0-14391 GCA_022085475.1 Heliosperma pusillum | reverse complement strand
GATAAGAACATAAGAGGCACAAATCCGAATTCATCATGATATTCAAAGACTCGGGAAAGACACTCTTAGGCAATCGAATACGCTCACTAGGGCTTACATCTCACCGTTAGCGGTATAAGATTGATAAGAGTGAGACTCGACAGACAAACCAAGTCAAGTCATGCGATGATCACATAATATCCAACATATTACCATCCATTCACGAACCAAGACCTTGACGGTGTCAAGTCATGCAATGACCATGAATACAATCATGAAATCACAAATTCAAAGACAACGACACAAAGACGACCTTTCTCACGGTAAATGAAACGCACTAGCATCGTGTCCCAGCAAGAATGATTAAAAGGTGCACTGAAACTATTCAGAAAGACAACTAAACAATGACAATTTGATTGAAGTTCAGACACTTTGCAAATACTCTGTTTCTGTTTGGACTAATTGACAAAGAACTAAGATAGGACCTTAATCAAAGCACAAAGCCAATGATTGAGGGTTGAACTGTGATCCCAGCCCACAGCTAAGGACCCAAGCTCACTTCCAAGCACAAAGCAAAGGAAGTTGTCTCAAGCACACAGCCAAGAGATGCAACAGAAACAAAGTTTCAGTTTTATGTTTTACTTCAAATCTGGTTTGCATTTCATTAGGTAAAGGCCTTATATAGGCAACAAGGATACAACTCAGACGTTAGGAGATATCTAGGGCCACAAAGGCTTACAACATGAAACAAAATAACAGCTACAAACTTGCAGAATTCTGACATAAAGTAGATAAAGTAGAAAGTAGTTTCTAAAGAGACAATCTTCCTTAATTGTTTGATCAGGTGTGTCTTGGGTGAAGAGTGAACTTTCAAGCTTGGGTTTGTGAACCAAACTGAAGTAGGAAGGCTCCCAAAGATGTGCTGAAAGTACCTCACGCATTGCTTGTTCAAAAGGGGAAGGTTGACAGTGACATGTTAACTACTACACAAAAGGCTGAAATCTGGACAGGTTGAAGTTGTCCCTAAGCTAACTCTTTGTGTGTTTGTTTCTTGGCAAGGAAGTCCTGGGGAAAGTTGTAGAGGACCTTCCCAAGACATAGGTTTGGGGATTGGTTAGGTTTGTTTGATTGGCTAAAAGAGGAAGGTTTGGCAAAAACAGCTAAGCTGCTACATGTAAGGCTGTAACTGGACTGGTTTACTTAGGTTGTGTTTTGAGGGGTGTTCTTGACGTTTTCTGAGGAAGGTTTCCTGGACAAAAAGATAGTAGACCCTCCCTAGTACCATGCCCCATAGTTGGTTTGGAGTCCCTAAGCTTGGAAGTTGCCCTGAGACCCTCCCCAAGGCACTGCTGCTGGCTGAGTTTCCAAAGGTTTTGTTGGCTTGTTTTGTGAGTCTGTTTTGTGGCTTGTTTGGTCTTGGCTCGTGTAATGGCTACCACTGGCTCGTGTCTTTGTGTGGTGGCTTGGGCCTGGGCTGTACAAAGCATTAAGGTAGCTTTTGACATAGGGTAGGTTTGGCATTGAATCCTGGCTAGGCTGATCAGAGGTTGATTGGTCTTGTCTTTGAACATGGCATTGAACTCCTGTTGCAACCCCTCCTTCTTGAAAAAGATTTGTCCTCAAATCCTCTTCATCCTCAGCGTCTTCTTGATAATGACTTAGGTCTCCCACATTGAATGTCCCATGTACCCCATAATCCCCTGGTAAATCTATCTTGTAAGCATTAGGTCCTACCCTTTCAAGCACTTCAAAAGGACCATCAGCTCTTGGCATGAGTTGGTTTTTCCTCTTCTCTGGGAATCTTTCTTTCCTTAAGTGCAGCCACACCATGTCTCCTGCCTTGAACTCTCTAGCTTTCTTTGGACCTTTGGCTCTTGACTTATAAATTTCATTTGTTCTCTCAATCTGTTTCTTGACTTGACTGTGAATCTGCATCATCTGTTGTACTCTTTCTTTGGCATCATAGTTGACTTCTTTCCTTATCACTGGTGCTAGGTCTGTAGGCATTAGAGGATTAGCACCATAAACAACTTAAAAAGGGGTCTTACCTGTGCTGTGTGAGGGAGCTCTATTGAATGCAAACTCAGCTTGTGACAGTTTGATGTCCCAATCCTTTAATGACTTAGCAATGATACACCTCAAGATTCTTCCTAGAGTTTTGTTAGTAACCTCTGTCTGCCCATCTGTTTGGGGATGGTATGCTGTGCTGAAGAGTAACCTTGAACCTAGGAGCCTCCAGAGTGACCTCCAAACGTGGCTCATAAACTTAGTATCCCTATCAGACACAATGCTTCTTGGTACCCCATGCAACTTTACTATTTCCTTGAAGTAGAGTTCTGCTACCCCCATGGCATCTTCTGTCTTCTTACAAGCAACAAAATGGGCCATTTTGCTGAACCTATCCACTACCACCATTACTGAATCTTTGCCCCTTTGTGTCCTAGGCAAGGCCACTATGAAATCCATACTGATGTCCTCCCAAGGTTTGTTTGGTACAGGTAGTGGGGTGTAGGGACCTGCATGGAACTGTGACTTGGCTAGTTGACAGGGTTTGCACCTTTTGATAGTGTCCTGCACATCACCTAGCATCTTGGGCCAATAGAACTGCTCATGCAATATCTCATAGGTCTTTTGTACCCCAAAGTGTCCTGCCAGTCCATTGCAATGGACCTCCTTGACTAATAATCCTCTGTAAGGACCTCTAGGTATGCATAGTTTGTTTCCTTGGAAGAGGAATCCATTCTGTGTCAGGTACTTGCTCCCTTTCTTGAGTTTTCCTTCTGCATACACTTCCCATTCCTCCTTGAAGTCTGGATCTTCCATGTAGAGTTCCTTCATGAATTCAAAGCCTAGGACCCTTTGCTCCATGAATGACAACATCACAGATCTCCTAGAAAGGGCATCAGCTACTACATTGTTCTTGCCTTCTATGTACTTGCTGGAAAAGGAGAAAGATTGCAGGAATTCTACCCACTTGGCATGCCTGGGGTTGAGTTTGTGTTGACCATTGATGAACTTTAAAGCCTCATGGTCTGAATGTAGCACAAAAGGCTTAGGTTTTAGGTAATGCCCCCAATGACTCAGAGCTCTCACTATGGCATAAAACTCTTTGTCATAGGTAGAGTAATTCAACCTTGCTCCACTTAGCTTCTCACTGAAATAGGCTATGGGCCTCTTCTCTTGAACCAGTACTGCCCCAACTCCTAACCCACTTGCATCACATTCTACTTAAAACAGTTTGTTAAAGTCAGGTAAGCCTAGTATAGGGGATCTACACAACAGATCCTTAATGGTTTTGAAGGACTTCTCTGCCTTTTCTCCCCAAGTAAATTCTCCTTTCTTCATGCATTCTGTGATAGGAGCCATGATAGAACTGAACCCCTGAATGAACCTTCTATAGAAGGATGCCAACCCATGGAAACTCCTGACCTCTGTTACTGTCTTAGGTGTAGGCCAATCCCTGATTGCCTTAACCTTCTCAGGATCAACAGCTACCCCATCCTTTGATATGATGAACCCAAGGAAGTGAACCTCAGGCTGCATGAAAGTGCACTTCTCTAGCTTTCCATATAGCTTATTCTTCCTGAGAACCTCACAAAGCAAGTTCAGATGTTGTAGGTGTTCCTTCTTGCTTGAACTGTAGACTAGAATGTCATCAAAGTATACCACAATGAAATTTCCCAAGTAAGGCATTAAGACTTCTGTCATGAGCCTCATGAAGGTGCTAGGGGCATTGGAGAGCCCAAATGGCATCACTAACCATTCATACAGCCCATGCTTGGTCTTGAAAGCAGTCTTCCACTCATCTCCAGCTCTTATCCGTACTTGATGATACCCTTGCCTTAGATCAATCTTAGTGAACACTTGAGCCCCACTGAGTTCATCCAGAATGTCATTGAGTCTAGGTATAGGGAACCTATACTTAATGGTGAGATTGTTAATTGCTCTGCTATCTATACACATCCTCCAAGTTCCATCCTTCTTAGGCACTAGCAGTGCTGGTACAGCACAAGGACTAAGAGATTCCCTGACATACCCTTTGCTAAGCAATTCTCCCACCTGAGATTGCAGCTCTTGTGTTGCCCTGGGGTCACTTCTATAGGCTGGCTTGTTTGGAAGGACAGCCCCAGGTACTAGATCAATGTGGTGCTCAATTCCCCTTAGTGGGGGGAATCCACTAGGTAGTTCAGCAGGGAAAACATCCTCATAGGTTTTCAGCAAGGCTTGTACTTCCTTAGGCACTTGGTTAGACCCTTCCCCTACCTCCTTGGTGAGGAGTACATAGACTGGCCTAAGATCATTTAACTCTTGCTCCATCTCTGCTTCACTTAACAGCAGAACTTCCTTAGCAGCTTCAGTTAAGAGTGGAGGGTTCCCTGTCAGGATAGGGGGTAAAGGAGCTAAGATGATTTTCTTCTTCCCAAACCTAAAAGAGTAAGTATTGTCCCTTCCCTGATGGACAGCATCCCTATCAAACTCCCAGGGCCTCCCTAATAGAAGGTGACAAGCATCCATAGGCAATACATCACACAAGGCCTCATCAGCATATCCTTTCCCAATAGAAAATGGAACAACACATTGTTGATCTACTCTAACTTCAGCCCCCTTATTCAGCCACCTAAGCTTGTAAGGTTGAGGGTGGTCTTTGGTGGGCAATGTTAGTTTATCAACCATTGTCTTAGAGGCTACATTGGTGCAACTCCCTCCATCCACAATCAGATTACACACCCTCCCTTTTATGGTGCACCTAGTTCTAAAGATCTGGTGTCTTTGATCTTCTTCTAAGGGTTGGGGTTGTGTGTGCATCACCATCCAAGTCACCAGACTTAACCCAGCATCAGGTTCTATCAACTCCTCACTAGCCTCTATCTCAGGCTCTTCCATCTCCTCATCACAGACCAACACCTCATCATCTCCCCCATGGATTACTTCTAGGGTACTCAGAGCCCTTTTAGATGGGCATTCTCTAGCAAAATGCCCATACCCTTGACATTGAAAGCACTTTTTGAGAGGGGTAGTCTTCCTTTGGCCCGCCTCAACAGCCTTGCCTTTATCAAGGTTGAAAGGAGTCTTAACAGGAACCACAGGTTCTCCTATCTTAACTCCTACAAAAGGTTTGAAGGTGGGGGTTCTGGAAGGTGTCTTAGAAGCACTGGCCTTTCCTTTTCCCAATTTTTATACCCTTAAAGACAAGTTGACAGCTTCCTCAAAGGAGTATATGTTTTGTAGCCTGACTTTGCTAGCTATCCTTTCATCCAACCCCTCTAAGAACCTTGCTCTCTTTTGTTCAGATTTCTCAACAACCTCACATTGCAAAGTGAGTTGTTCAAAGTCTCTTAGGTAGGACTCTAAAGGTCTTTGGTCTTGCTGTAGGTGAGTAAGCTTAATGAACATGTCTTGAGTGTAGTCCCTAGAGACAAACTTAGCTCTCATTTTCTTTTTCAGTTTGAGCCATGACTTTACAGGTTCTTTCCCTTCCCTAACCCTAAAGGTTTTCATGTTTTCATACCACAGTGAGGCATAGCCTTTTAGTTTCATGATAGAAACCTTAAAAGCCTTTCTATCAGTGTATCCTTTAAACTCAAAGACTCTTTCTACAGACCTTAGCCAATCTAAGAAATCATCAGGGTTCAAGCTACCTAGAAAGTCAGGAATCTCTACCTTGATATCTTTGTCTTGGTGTCTGAGAGAAGGCTGTGAGATCCTGACCATCTGAATCTGACATTATTTCAAACTGATATGACAGGTGGTTTCCCTTATTACTCACCTTGTGTGGGGAAAAGGCGTCCTACTTCCTCGACCTCTGCCTCCCTATGTATTATTGTTGTTGGCCCTCAAAGGAGTTATTGGACAGATTAGAGACCCTATTTACAGTTCTGCGCAAGATCGAACTGTGTTTCAACAGACCTGGGGTATTTCTCTCTTCACTATGTTTGTATTTTGTGTTTTAATGTAGCTAGGTAGATCGGAACTCACCAAACCAAAGCTTGATAACCAATTTTGCATTTGAAACTATTCAGGGAAAGACAAAACTAAAACCAATGACAAATTGATTGAAGTTCAGACATGTGCAAAATACTATGTTTTGTTGACTATATTGACAAAGAACTAAGATTAGGACCGAATACAAAGCACAAAGCCATGATTGAGGGGTGATTGACGTGATCCCAGCACACAGCTAAGGACCCAAGCTCACTTCCAAGCACAAAGCAAAGGAAGTTTTCTCAAGCACACAGCCAAGAGATGCAACAGAAACAAGGTTTCAGTTTTATGTTTTACTTCAAATCTGGTTTGCATTTCATTAGGTAAAGGCCTTATATAGGCAACAAGAATACAACTCAGACGTTTAGGAGATATCTAGGGCCACAAAGGCTTACAACATGGAACAAAATAACAGCTACAAACTTGCTGAATTCTGACATAAAGTAAATAAAGTAGAAAGTAGTTTCTAAAGAGACAATCTTCCTTAATTGTTTGATCAGGTGTGTCTTGGGTGAAGAGTGGACTTTCAGGCTTGGGTTTGTGAACCAAACTGAAGTAGGAAGGCTTCCAAAGATGTGCTGAAAGTACCTCACGCATTGCTTGTTCAAAAGGGGAAGGTTTGACAGTGACATGTTAACTACTACACAAAGGCTGAAATCTGGACAGTTTGAAGTTGTCCCTAAGCTAACTCTTTGTGTGTTTGTTTCTTGGCAAGGAAGTCCTGGGAAAAGTTGTAGAGGACCTTCCCAAGACATAGGTTTGGGGATTGGTTAGGTTTGTTTGATTGGCTAAAAGAGGAAGGTTTGGCAAAAACAGCTAAGCTGCTACATGTAAGGCTGTAACTGGACTGGTTTACTTGGGTTGTGTTTTGAGGGGTGTTCTTGACGTTTTCGGAGGAAGGTTTCCTGGACAAAAAGATAGTAGACCCTCCCTAGTACCATGCCCCATAGTTGGTTTGGAGTCCTTAAGCTTGGAAGTTGCCCTGAGACCCTCCCCAAGGCACTGCTGTTGGCTGAGTTTCCAAAGGTTTTGTTGGCTTGTTTTGTGAGTCTGTTTTGTGGCTTGTTTGGTCTTGGCTCGTGTCATGACTACCACTGGCTCGTGTCTTTGTGTGGTGGCTTGGACCTGGGCTGTACAAAGCATTAAGGTAGCTTTTGACATAGGGTAGGTTGCTAGTGAATCCTGTAGGCTGACTAAGAGGTTGATTGGTCGGTCTTGACATGGCATTGAAAACTCCTGTTGTGCCAAAAGGATCGCGGGCGATGACATTTCCTGACGGCAATACCAAAAACGATGGGATAGTTCGTCTATGTAGAATAGTTCTCCGGTAGGAAGATAATTGAAACGGCTTCTAGTCTAAACCTGGCCAGATTCTAGGAATCACATTTTCCGATTCGACATGCGATAACATTTCGCATCCAAGACTCGGTCAATCATAGACGCCGAGTACCCCAAATTCGGTAGATCAATTCACGAAAGAGGCGGAAAAGAGCACAAGCCTCATAACAAGAGGTACGCTACATGCAAATAACACCACCTCGCAAGTACACAACATTGGACGGCCGGGTCGATCAACGCATAGCGTTCAACTCCCAACAACGTCGTCGTATGTCCCACATAACAATGCAATAAGCCAGTAGGAAACTCTCCGTTCGCCATTGCCAGCGCCTTACGAACGGCGGCAGGAGCAGGGAATGAGGAATTACAAAGCCACAATACAAAATTGGCTCAAACCGACTCTCATTTGATAAAAAAAAAAACCGACTCCAAATTGGGAACATTACGAAAAACCGTCACAAAAATGTTGATACTGGAATGAGTATCATATATCCAAAACATGAATATTATAAGAAATTACGTAAAATTATACGATAAACGGATCATGCGAACTAATATAAATTATGAGTTTTAGAAATTAAAGGAAAAGAACACAGCCGTGTTCTAGGCCGGTCACTGGACCGGCGGCCGGTGGGCCGGCTCAGAGCACAAGGCAAAAACCAAAAATCATAGAAAACAAGGTAATGTGTTCCAGGCCGGTCAAGAGGGAGGCGGACGGTACCCCGGCTCAGAGCACAACACTAACAAACACAAAAATCACAAGTTTGGAAACTATCAAAACAAGGGTCTACTTCAAATGGTCATAACTAGAGTTCTAGATATGGGAATGCAGAAATTCCAAGTCGAGGTGATAGCTTATCCTCTTACGGTTCCAACGAGTGATCACAAGCCCAAAACAAACAAGTAACGAAGGAGATATGAGCATTCTACCAAAAAGGGTCGAAGCAGTGAAATGCCAGCCGGGCACTGAACCGGCAGCCGGCCCTTCGGCCAGGAACCCATTTCACCCGAGAACAACATACACCATTTCTATCATTTTCAGTCTCTTAATTTCAAGTATAATAATTTAACAACAAATCTAAGTCACCATTCAAACAATCACAAATAGGCCCCACAACAAGTCATAAATAAGAAACGATTCCTAAGCTCTAAGCGTATTCAAAAATACGATTTCTAACAGTAGGATAAAGAATTGCAAAAACACGTAAATGAACCGAGAGTAACCCTTCACCGTTTACTCTACGCGTCTTTTAACCGGTTAATAAGCTTGCCTAGTCTCCACATACGAACAAATTGTAGATAATAAAGAGAATATCATCCACCTTGAGAAAGACGTAATTTCAAAAAGCGGGAGAAAGACGGTAATTTATGACTCAATACGGATAGAGGAGTAAGAGGGGAAGAAGAATAAGACGAACTACTTGAATTCCGTTCCAAAGAAACGAAGGAGATACGTCGATTCTAAGATCAAAATCCAAGAGGGAAATTGGGTTTTTCTTGGAGAGGAAGGAATGTTGTGTTTGTGATTTGTGTTGAATGAAATTAGGTTAAGGTTAGGAGGGAGTATAAGTAAAGGGTGAGTCGGAAAGTCAACAAAAGTCAAAGACGGCTTAAAAGTCAAGAAAATTCAAAGACGACTTAAAATTCAAGAAAAGTCAAAGACGACTTAAAATTCAAGAAAAGTCAAAGACGACTTAAAATTCAAGAAAAGTCAAAGACGACTTAAAAGTCAAGCAAAGTCAAATCGCCCTTAAACGGGGGATTGTCATGGCGAATGCTCAAGTAGAAATTCCAATACGAATCGGAAATCTAAATTCGACCGAAACATAAAAAGCTAATTTAAAACTTAAATTCGCTGAAAAGATTTCGTAAAATATTTCTACTAGAAAAATAGGGTACATTTCCGGGTGTTACACTTACAAACATCATCACCAATGATTCCCCAACTAGTCTTGTAGAAACAACTAGTATACCCATCCGGGCCAGGACTCTTATCATCAGGTATAGAAAAAACAATTCTCTTAATCTCCTCAGCATTAGGAATACTGCATAAAACCTCCCAATCCTCCTGCTCTACTCTAGGACCTGTTCTCATAATATTAGGATGAAACTCAGAAGTATCAGCACATGACCCCAGCAGAGAATGATAATACTCCTCAAAGGCAGTCTGAATATCTTCAGGCTTATCAAACACAACCCCATGCATATCTTCAATTCTAAAAACCTTGTTTTGAATCTGTCTGTTCTTGATGATCTTATGAAACATTGCCGAGTTAGTATCACCATCCTTAGCCCAATGACACTTAGCTTTTTGTCTAAGAAAATCCACCTTTGCCTCAGCAAGCAACTTATAACTATTCCTAATCTGATACTCTTTATCCATAAGTATACAATTAGTTGGATCCTGTTGAAGCTCTTTCTGACAATCCACCAGCATTCTATAAGCCACATCAGAATTCCTTTCAATATCAGAGAACAGATCCTTATTCAAATTTTTCAGAAGAGGTTTAAGAAGCTTGAGGTTGGACACCACTCTAAACATAGGAGAGCCAATACTCTGCTGATTCCAACCTATTCTAACAATCTCCTTATACTCCTTAACCTTGCTCCACATGTTAAAGAATTTAAAAGGTTTCTTCCCACCATGAACTACACCTCCCTCCTCAATCAAGCACGGACAGTGGTCAAACTCCCCCTCAGGTCCAAAGAAAGCATATGCATTAGGCCTAAGATTGAGCCAACCATCATTAATCAAAACTCTATCAATTCTACTAAAAACTCTGGTACCACTGGGTTGCTTGTTATTCCAAGTAAAAAAAGCCCCCAAAGTCTTAATGTCCCTCAAATCACAATTGTTAATAGCATTTTGAAAAGGCATTGTTTCTGCATCTTTGACAGGAAGGCCAATTTTCTCACTAGCATGGAGTACATTGTTAAAATCCCCTAAGATGATCCAAGGGTCCACAGTATAAAGTCTCACAAGATCATTCCAAAGAGAGGTTCTCTCCTCAATTCTATTCAAACCATATAAAAAAGTTATATAGAAAATTCTATCATTACTACCCTGCTGCACCTTAATATGAATAAACTGAGATGACATTTCCAACACAGTCACCTGAGCTCCCTGATACCTCCATAAAACCCAAATTCTCCCACCATCATGATAGGCATGATTAGTAACATAAGACCAGCCACAACAGACATTACCTGCTACTTTATTTAGAGACAAGGATTTCACTCTTGTCTCAAGGAGCCCAAATATCTCAACACCCATCTGATGGAGATACCACTTAATATATTTCTGTTTAATCTCATTATTCAGGCCCCTAATGTTCCAAACTCCAAATCTAGTCATGATGAGATGGAGGATTATCATCCCCACCACCTATATCCACCAATGCAGACTCCTTCCCCAAAGCACTATTAAATTGCAGGGCAAAACCACTCTGCTGCATGTCAGGAATCCTAGTCTCATGTCTAGTGAGTCTATTAATGATCCTAGCAGGGGTAAGCACAGCACTATAAGTCATATGTGCTGGGTTATTATCTGGTGTAATGACTACACCTCCATCATCCTTTTCCACCCTATCATTTCTCTGACCACTGGTGACTCCTAAGCTTTGCTGTAAGCTAGGAAATTCCACTTGGTCATTAATCTGCCTTACTTCCTCCTTCTTCTTCCACACCTTCCTAACAGGTCCTGACACTGTTTTAATAGGACCCCTAGACTTTCTGCACATCTCCAAATTGTGTCCCATACCATGACAGCTCAAACAAGTTATTGGTAACCAATCATACTCCACATCAACAGTGACCTCCTGATCCATCTCATCCTCAAAAACAATCTGTGTAGGGAAATTCTGATCTACCTCAACCTCTACAAGCACCTTAGCAAAGCCTAATAAAGTTCGCATTATAGTAACCTCATCAATTCTTTCAAACTTGCCAATTAATGAGGCCAGCTTCATCAGACACTTTTCCCCCCAGAATTTCAAATCCAGCCCCACCAATTTTATCCAAATAGGAACCTTCTTCACCGATACCTTGGCCATTTTAACATTAGGGTCCCAAGGTCGCAAAATGATGGGTTTACCATCTAACAGCAGAATCCCTTTTTTCAGAACAAGTTGTTGGTGCTCTACTTCAGCAAAACGAATCACGAATAATCCATTAGGTAGAAAAGAGACTTTAGAAATATTATAATCCACCAGAACTCTTCTAATGAAACCTTCTAAAACCATTCTCGGAGGATTAGCCCCCATAACATAGCCGTATACTGCAGACGACCAATACTTAATCTCATCTTGTACATCATCAAGCGTAAGTTTTAGATTATTACCTTTTGCCACACACTCAACTGATGTACTTTCCACCCGTGTTTCTATATGTTCCTCCCTAGAACGATTCAGCTCTTGTTTCCTCCGTTTTGAAACTACTTCCTGCCATTGGTCCTCCTTGTCAGCTTCCGCCTGAGATTCAGCCTCCTTCTCTCCTTGTAATTTCTGATTTACCGCCTCCTGAGCACTCCGAATTTCAGTTTGTCGAGAGTCAAGCAATTTCACCTGAGACGATTTTCCAGCAGATCCATTTTTACTATTAGAATTTGTATTATTTGACGTATTAGAATTATTGAGTGTTTGTATATTAGAAGATGATATATTATTTTTACTATTTGATTTAGAACTATTAAGAGAATGATTAGTAATATTGGTTTTAGCCATTGCACAAAACCCAGGAACCCTAGAAAATTAGGAGTACTTCTCTCTAACTTTCTCTCTCATCATTCTCAAAAGATTTTATTTAATAATTCTCACATTTGATTGGAGTCTTAGATATTTGACTAGCATTCTTTATACATTTATTTTATTGATTTGGAGTTTGATCAGATGGTATGCCATATGTTTTGGGATTTGTATTGACATTAAACAGTGATTAAATAATATTGTTTCATTTATTGCTTGTTGTGATATTTACTACCTCGGGCAACCGAGTTGGTAGGACTTCCGTTTGCCAAGGGGGTTTTGTAAGACAACTTGGTATATGGGGGTGTTACAGTTAGTTTATTGTTTTATACATTTTTCGATCTTATTAAGTTGTCAGTTAGATAAAAGTAGAAAAATATTAATGTTAGCGAGCCTAATGGAATAGCCCATGGACTTTTCTTTTAGTCCATACCCGCCCATTAATTTTAGTGTACCTATTTATTTTGTCCGTAACATGTTATATAATATATTTTTATAATCAGGCCCGCTTAAATAGCGGGCCAAATGTGACGGGTCAAACGGGCCGACCGCAGTTGATCAACTCTAGTTAAATTAGAAAATTTTAAGTTTTAAACCCAATAAAATCTATTAGTTTTGGTGTCCAGACTCGCCTACGTTAGCTCTATTTTAGTTTTAAATTTTATTTTCTTACGAAATATGATTGCGCTACAATTGTTTAACTCGTATATCTACCATTTATAATAATTTTCAATGACATATCTTGATATTATGACGAGATGTAAAATAATAAACAAATTATGACACGTTAAATTCACCCGCTGTTAATATTATTACTTTCACGACATCTTATACATGTTAATAATATTACGTTCACTAATCTTGCAGTTACTATTATTTCTTTTACAACTCTCGCTATTTTTGCAGAAACTGACATCTCAAATTATGTGTCGTATGGGGAAACCGACGCTATAACATAACAAATCGATAATCTCACAAAACACAACTTTAATTTGCATTAATTAAATAAATGTCCAAGATACAAACCTCGGTGCCATCAAGTAGCACACCAAACCACCAATCACGGTGCCATCAACTACTACACCGCTGTGTCCATGGAACGCCATAGACATAATGGGCCTACCGCAACAGGTTACCCCCAAACCCAAGTCATAACCAAGTGCATTGTCTCTTCCATAGAGGGACCATGAAGAGAGAGCCACAGAGTCGATGGAGCCTTTATCGCGCTACCGGTCCAGCCAACATGTCACAACCGTACTAAAACAAACACATCTCATCCATCACATATACCACCTACCTTTTCGCAATCCAAGCATATCATCATCAATTGGCAATCTAATCAAATGAATTATCATTAATGGAATCCAGATATCAAATCAATCAAAATCAACAAGTTGGATGAAGATAAGGTCCTTTCATAGATCAAACACATCACCTACAACAATGGTTATAATAACAATCACTACTAACTCTATCAATAATTAATCTACCACTAATCTAACTCAAATCCTACACTAAACACTAATAATAAGAGGGATCTTATCCAAAACCAAGAAGAATCTCCAAAACTGAGAAATCCAAGGAATAAGCAGGATATGATACTTACCAAATAACAATGGATGAAAATAGAAGAAAAACCCAACGTGAAAGCTCAACGATCAATAATCAAGGATGAAGATGACGGGTTAAAATGAGTGATTAAGATTTGTGAGAGTTTAGAGAGAGATTGAATCAGGAGAGATAAGCCTAGAATGATAGAATACCGATTAATCATAACATAACCCTTGCCCATGAAAAAATTATGATTTCCAAAATTGCTGGATACACGATTACTCAGTCGAGTATGGCTTACTCGACCAAGTGGACCAACTCGACTGAGTTCAGAGGCACTCGGTCGAGTGACACTGAAAGCGTAACTGAAGTACCCATCAGGTGCCCTGATGTAAAATAACTGGGTTAGAAGCAACAGTACGGAGGACTGTTGTTTTGTGAGGGTAAACTACTTGAATTCTGGATGCAACAATGTGCTGAACTGTTGAATTTGGCAGCGGAACTAACTTTTATGATAGGTAAAACTCGTGAATTTGGAAGGTAACAAGGATAGTAATGTGAATCTCGCTCTTAGCCTCGCAAGGATTTGAACTCGAGACACTTGAATCAGCCTCGCAAGGTTGATCAACTTAATTAAACTCGCAAGTCTAATTAAAACAACGTTCGCAAACCAAAACAATTTTATTGCTTAATTCTTATGTGAATAATCTGAAAAATAAGGTCACATTTGATCCTTATTTATAATAACTAGCTAATCTTAACCATGCTTGAAGAGCAAGGTAGTAATCTTTCCTAATAA
>JAIUZE010029285.1:0-27564 GCA_022085475.1 Heliosperma pusillum | reverse complement strand
ATAATATGATGGATTTATTGTGATCATCGCATGACTTGGCATGGTTTGTTTGTCGAGTCTCAATCTTATCAAACTTATACCACTAACGGTGAGATGTAAGCCCTAGTGAGCGTATTCGGTTGCCTAAGAGTGTCTTCCCCGAGTCTTTGTATAACATGATGGATTCGGATTTGTAACTCTTATGCTCTTATCATTATATATTGAATTGCCTATCTATTCTTATCGTTTCTCACATGTATATCTATATGTATGCATGCTCTACTTTTGTATTTCCTTCTATGTACGTTTAATTTGATATGGCTGGGAGAACCCGGAGTTACTCCCCACTGATTGTGGCGTTCATGTTTTTCATGAAGGAACAGGTTGCTTGCATGGATGGCTTTTTGCTTATGCTATTTTGGGTTCGGGTGTGAGCTAGCGGGCGTTGTCCCTGGAAGATTCACCTCTAGTCGTTAATTAGCTAGTTTGCTAAACACTTGTTCTTTGTTAACATTTTGAGAGACTCCGTCTCTTTGTTGTATTCTGTACTTCGTTTGTAATGTTTTGACACTCCTCGTATTTTCTACCTTGCATGTATAAAAGTTTTTAAAATACCGTATTTCCGCTATATAATTCACATGCTTGTATGTTTTATATTTCCGCATTCGCGAGGGTTATCACAGTTGTTTTCTTTAGATCTGGGTTTTGGGTAATGGTGGTATGCCGTAGTGGTGGTGGTTGTTATAATTCTTTTTTTTTTTCCATATTTGTGTCGTGGTGGAGGGAGGTTGTGGTGGTGGGTGACTGGTGCGGGAGTGGGGCATGGGCTGTGGTGGTATGTGGGAGGGGGGTATGCGGTTTCTGTGTTGGTGGTAGGTGGTTTTTGTTTTCAAATTTGGGATGTGCGTGGGTGAGAGGGGGTGATTGTGGTGATCGTGGTGGTGCGGGGTGGTGCAGGGGGGGTGTGGTGGTTGTGGTGGTGCGGGGTTGCGGCATGGGCTGTGGTGGTGCAGTGGTAGGTGGAAGGGGTTGTTTGCTGGTGGTGGTGGGGACCATCTTGGACTAAAGTTACATACTTCAAATAATAAAGTTATATAAAATCAGATTAAAGTTACATACCTCAAATAAGATTAAAGTTACATAAAATTAGATTAAAGTTACATAAAATTAGATTAAAGTTACAAAAAATTAGACTAAAATTACATTAATCTTGACATAAAGTGACATAAAATAGGACTTTAAGTCCCATAATTTTTGATAAAATTTGACTAAGTTAAGATTAAACTTACATAATAATATATTAAAGTTACATAAAATCTAACAAAAGTGACAAAAAAATTAGACTCAAGTCACATAAATTTTGATAAAAGTTGAATAAAATTTGACTAAGTTAAGTTTAAAGTTACATTTGTAAAATATTTTCAAGGAATAGTTTATGTAACTTTAATACATTACGACTGTAATTTCACTCTTTTGCGAGTGTAACTTTAGCTTTTTTAAAGCCCTTGGTATGTAAATTTATAAGCTAGTAATGTAACTTTATTCAAATTTTTAAGTTAGTAATGTAATTTTAATTTAATTTTATGTAACTTTAGTACTATGTTATGCAACTTTAATCAATTTTTTAGCAAATTTAGTCTAATTTGTCCAGTTTTATTAACTCTAGTCCTTAGGATGTAACTTTAGTATTAATTTTGTGTAACTTTAGTGCTATAATATGTAACTTTAGGCCAAAGTGGCGCCACCACCAACAATAACAATACCACCAACAGCCACCCACAACCACCGCCACCACACCGCCAACAACCACTCCACAACCGAAAAAATACAAATATAAAAGAAAAAAAACAAATCTGGAAAAAAATAGAAAAGGAGGTGGTGGATAGGATGTTGAGTAGAGGTGGAAGGGAGGCAAGGAGGAGGAGGAGGAGGAGGGCAGCAAGTGGATGCCGAGGAGGAGGGGCAGCAAGTGGATGCCGAGGAGGACGAGTGGCGTGGTGGAGGACGAAGGAGAGAGGGAGGAGGGAGGTTGAAGGAGGAGGTGGAAGGAGGAGGCGGACGTGGTGACAGTGAGGCGTGGTAGGTGATGAGTCCATTTTATATATAGTTTAACTCCATAGTTTAACTCGGTTTATTTGATTATTATACTTTGTTTAGTATATTTGTGAGCTAATTACGTGTTCTAGGTGTATTGCTTGTGTTTGTTACATTTTGTAGGAATCTAAGCATTTAGAGGCTTTTTCCTAGCACATTAGCAAGCATCAAAGTTCACTAAGCTAAAATGAAAGCAAGATGGACAATGAAAGAAGACTATGATAAATGACAAGCCCAAGCATGAGGACTTGTAAAATGGTTTGGTGTACAAACGAGAAACCAAAATGAAGCCCAACTTAAGGAGTCCACAACTCAACATAGGGATGCTCTTTGGATGCTCATGGAATGCCAAACTATGCAATTAACCGGAGAATTAAGGAGCTTAAAGGCATAGCATAGGATTCCTCAAGCATTTAATGGAGTAATTAAGCAATTGTAGCTGGATTAGTGAAACCCCGATCGGGGTTTCCATTCCCCGATCGGGATTTGGGCTCCATGAATGCATACGTTTCAAGTCCCTCTCCCTATATAAAGGAGAGGGACCTCGACACTTAGGGCATCCTTTTTCATATCTTTCTCATCATCTTGTACATCATTCTACAATCTAAAAACACTCTTTTACATAATGTCATTAGTCATTAGATTAGGTTTAGAACAGTTTAGTTTCCATTAGTTGTTACATTTAAGCATTTCAATTTATATTACAAATTCATTTGCAAATTATTTAGTTCCATTGTGTTCTTCAATTCCAAGTTTTATTTCCTTTGTTGAGGTAATTATATTTCTTGTATTGTTTGTTATTTCCTTTGTCATTTCCATTATTAGTTAGTTATCATGTTTACTTTATCATTTGTTATTAGATTAGTTATCATTATGCAAGAGTAGTTACTTTGTCTAGGGAATTAGGGAAGCCATGCATAAATAATATTTGCTATCGTTGAAAAGAGATGTTATGATATCAAATAGTTGTTCCTATCACATGCTTGCATTGTATTTTTAGTCTTTGATTATTGATCACAATCCTTGATTAAATTCGTTAATTCTTTCTATAAGTCGAGAGGCACGGAATTGAATTAGACTAAGCATGTGTTAGTAGATCGACCTAGCCATAGCGAGAGTTCGTTAGGACCCGATCTATGGTTGACACTAATAACGAGAGGTGGGTGTCTTTAGCCTAAAAAATTATCGTTATTATCAATTTCCTAGTTTGACTTGAGTATTTACATAATTTGCATGTATGACCCGACCTCCCTAGACTCTTCCTTTATTATTATTGTTGTTTCATAAACCCAACCAAACCAGTCGATAACCGACGTTGATAGAATTCACCCCATAACAACTTGTATAGCAACTCCCGTCTCCTTGTGTTCGACCCCTATTACTACATTCATTTGTGTCTAGGGTATTTATCTTTGATTAGGTGTGCGATAGCCTATAAAATTTTGGCGCCGTTGCCGGGGAGCACGGTTTTGTTTGCTATTAGTTGATGAATTTTATCTTGTTTTCTTTTGTCTCGAGGAACACTTGTTCCTTGAGACCATTCTCACGGTTTCCTTGTAGTTTTAGTTCCTTTTTCAGGTATTGAAACTATCTAATTTTGGCCTTACATAATGAATAACTATGGATTCCGATACCCACAACAGAAGGATGAGCCTTTTCATCACTATCTTAACCGGTTTTTAAACTATGGTGATCATCTCATGTCCCTCGGACAAGTCATTGATTGGGATTACATGGGTCAAGTTCTACTTGATAGCATGGATTTTGAGACACGAGAATTGGCTCTTTACATGAGTTGTGGTAGTGTCTACTACAAGAGAGGCGATGCGCTTTGGAATTTCTTGAATTTCATGGCTTCCCAATATCAAGAGGTAGCTTGCCAACAACCTTCCTCGCCGGGTTTCGAAGAGGAATGCTATGCGATTCTTGCTTATAATCAACAAATGCTTGAAGAAATGGCGCGATCGATCTCTACATGTGCTTTTCCACCCTCCCTATGTGAGTCTTTTCTCCCTAATGATTTTGAATTATTGGATAACGATGATGATGGTCATACTTTCTCTCTTGAAAGTCCCCCTAGTATCATTCCAATTGACCATTTAGAGACTCATGTTGATGACATTGACCTTGTAGTAGATGACACACTTACCATGGATGATGTTGGGCCCGTTTGTAATAAAAGGGATGAGGTTTTGCCCGAGTCTTTTGAAACCTTTGCAAATCCTTTTACATGGGATATAGTTGATCCATTTAAGGTTGATGGAAGACTTAGTGCTACTAATTTAGAGGTTAAGTGGGATGAACCCCCAATTTTTGGTGAGTCCTACCAGCTTGAGTTTTCATACTACCAATTTGAGACCAATTATAATGATAATTTAAGCACTAACGGTTTATTTTATGGTCTTAAGCATGATGCTCCATCTCTTGCTGACGAATGGAGTAGCACGGTGGTTCTCTTTGAAATCTCTAATGCGCATTTTGATAAGATTTATCCTTCATTACCTTTGATCTTTCATGCTTATATCTTATCAATTGCTTACATTTGCTTTTGTATTGCTCATGCGCAGGAATATGATCAACTTCTAAGGGTGTTGACATGCTTTTTAGGCGACAAAGGATACTCATTAGAATAAATTAGTTTTTGTCAATTTACAGTTTTTGGACAATTGCAATTTCAATTTGGTTGTAATAGTTAGACATGTAGACATTTAGTTTGCTTTAGTTTGTAGTAGCTTGTCTTTTGCAGGTACTTTGCTACTTGGATTGGACTACCCCGTTTTCAAGCTAGCTTGGGGGAGGCTTCTACACTTTAGTATGCTTTCTTTCCTTCCTTTATTTCCGCATGTGTCATCCCATCTCCCCTTGTTGGTTTTTGTTTGTCCATCTTTGTGTCACACATTGAGGACAATGTGTGTTCTAGCTTAGGAAAGGGATTTAGTGAGTCTAGTTATGGGAAATCTAATCTAAAAATTTGAAAATTGAAAGTAAAAGTTTGATGTTGTATCCACCCATTTGTCTTTTGCATAATGTCATTCCTCCTTGCATTTCCTATATTGTAGTTCTTTTAAGCTAATGAATCATGCTTTATTGTCGGGATTTTGCATCCATGGGGATGTCTTGACATAGTGGGTGAGGGATGGATTTTTGGACAAAATAGACTTGATCTTGACATTGGTAAGCTACATATATGGTAAGGTAGACCCTTCAATGGCCGGTGCATATATACTCGGTCTCATCTAGGTGTGTGTAGTTTCTCATCTTGGTGTGCGTTACATCTAGACGCACAAGTATGGTCTTTGTTCCATTTTGTATGAGTTATGCTATCATGATTGCATTAGAAATCATTCACTTGCTTGCTTACATAAATTGCCCAAAAATTACCCATTTCCTAGCTACATATAACATTGCCTACCTTTGTTGAGCTAGTGACTTGCTACATGTGTTGGGGTTCTTTTATTTTTGGGATTTACTAGAATTTGTCACTTTTGTAAGCTTGTCATTGCGGGATTGCTGATTCCCGTATCTTGGTGGATGTTGGCTTTAAAGAAAAAAAAAGATTTGAAAAAAATGAAAGATGCAAAATAATGAAGGAAAGAAAAGAAAGAAGCATGAGAAAAAAAAAGAGAAAAATGATGAAAAAAGTAGTAAGAAAAATGTGTTGCTTCCATTGTTTTATGAAGTATTTGATTTTAGGAAGTATACATGTGTCTTGTAATGTTAAAAGAGTCAATATGCTGCTTTTGACTCTAATTCTTGTTGTTTGGGAATGGTTAAGGTTTGGAATAAGCATTCTTACACATTTGGTTGTCACTAGCTTGACATTAGCTCCACATGACCAAATTCATTTGTCCACCTTCTTACCCATTTCCCTTAGCCTTCGTCTTTGTATTATTGGCTTCTTTTCTTATGCATTATGATCATTACTAGCATTGTCTTATTGATTTGGAATGTTTACCATACTAGATTGCGTGCGCATTCTCTTGAGTCATAGATAGAAGAGTGTCACATTCACATATATTTGCCATGTTCATTTCATGAGTGTGAGTGTTATCCCATGAGAAGTCCAATGTCATTTAAAGATCATGCAAGAGTCGAAATGTCCATGTGAAGTCCTTAATACCACGCCGTCGTGTAAATCTCATCCATGTATTGCATTTTCCCTATGCCCAAGTTGTTTCGGGATTTGATTCATTTTACTTTAAAGCTACTAGTCGGGAATTGCATTTGGATGGGATGATTATTACTTGCACCCTTGTCCTTGTCATACATTATATTGTGTGCTTGCTTGAGGACAAGCAAGGGTTTAGCTTATGGGAGTTTTATGAGTCCATTTTATATATAGTTTAACTCCCTAGTTTAGCTCGGTTTATTTGATTATTATACTTTGTTTAGTATATTTGTGAGCTAATTAGGTGTTCTAGGTGTATTGCTTGTGTTTGTTACATTTTGTAGGAATCTAAGCATTTAGAGGCTTTTTCCTAGAACATTAGTAAGCATCAAAGTTCACTAAGCTAAAATGAAAGCAAGATGGACAATGAAAGAAGACTATGATAAATGACAAGCCCAAGCATGAGGACTTGTAAAATGGTTTGGTATCAAATAGTTGATTATTGATCACAATCCTTGATTAATATTTGCTATTGTTGAAATGAGATGTTATGATATCAAATAGTTGTTCCTATCACATGCTTGCATTGTATTGTTAGTCTTTGATTATTGATCACAATCCTTGATTAAATTCGTTAATTCTTTCTATAAGTCGAGAGGCACGGAATTGAATTAGACTAAGCATGTGTTAGTAGATCGACCTAGCCATAGCGAGAGTTTGTTAGGACCCGATTGACGCGGGGTTAGTCGCCCTCCCCCGGTTCAAACAAATACTTGTAATGCTCAATACCAAACTAATTAATGTAGTAGGGTAAGGAGGTCGATCCCAAGAGACGGTGATTATGGTTCTAGGACGGTTTAATTGAGTTCTAGCTAATAGCAAGTTGAAGAGGATTATAGATAAACTAGACTAACAAGAAGTCAAGGATGCGATGTAAAACAATAATTAAAAGGAACTAGGGTGGATGGGTTCATTAATGCAAGTATAGATCAATTATGGTTGGGGTTAGGACTAGTCTAAAGGTGAGTCTAAACATGTCTCCACCTCTCGGTGTAAGACGGATTAAAAGACAAGCCTCCACCTCTCGATGCGAGACGAGCCCTAGCCTAAGGTTCGATTGGGTTCTCGCCCTAATCTCTCCCTAAACATCCAACACACACACAACAACAATACAAGTTCAAGCTCTCACTCAAACTAGCAATAAAACATGAGAAAGACTCAAATTACTCATTCAAGCATTTCAACAAACACCTTGTGTGCACAAAACAAGTAGACTACCAGAAGACTAAATCTTTATGCCCAATTACCATAATCAACCCATAAACTCACATTAAATCCCCCATCTTCCCCTAGTCTAACACTACTCACTCATACTAATGATGAAGAACATTAAAGACGAAAACTTTGATATGGAACAAACAAGAGAAGACATATTCAACATAAAAACTAAACAAGTAAACAAGAACAAGTAATTAAAAGACAAGTAATGTAAATAAATATGAAAACAAAGAGGAAAGATTGAACCTTTACCGATTAACAAAGACGAGACGGAAAAGTTACGAACTTGAATAAAAACCCGATCTTTCGATCTTAATCTTCATACAAAATCCGAGTGAAGTAAACTATTACAAATTTTGGGGAAGAATTAAAGGAAGAAATTAACTAAGAAAATCTAATCTAGTGAGACGGGTTTTTCTTCTAGTGAGACGGTCTAAATTCTATCTCTAAAAATATCTCACTAATATATTACGTACTAGCTGGATTCTGCCCCAAAAAATGGCTGTGTCTTCTTCTTAAATAATGTGTCCTCCTTTTCCTCTGTTTCTCTTTGCTTTTTCTTTTTGTCCGTTCTCTCTTTTTTCTTCTTTTTTTGTCTGCTTCTTACCTCCCTATGCTTTCGCTTTTCAAAAGACCAAAACCACACGGTTTCACGCGTGCAACAAAAAAATGGAGTCTGAGCCGGTCGACCGGCCGCCGCTCGACCATACCGGCTCACAACTTCTGCTTCAAAATGGGTATAATTGATTGTGAGGGGACTCCAGCCGGGTACCCGGCAGCCGGTGGACCGGCTGGAAACCCAATATTGCTTCTTTGTTTTCCGCGCACAAATGGAGGGAAAAAAGGGGGTGCCAGCCGGCGACCCCGCTGCCGGTCGACCGGCTGGTGACTATGCTTGGCTGCTGCTGCTTTCTGACGGAGGGGATGGAGCGGCAGGTAGTTCCGAATCGGTACCGTCGTTGCCGCTGCTGACGGTTGCTCAAAAAGGAGGTACGGTGGAGTTGAGCTTGATGATGAGTCGATATCGGAATTACGGTGAATGGTGCTGCCATGGTGGTTCGTTGTCGTGGTGAAGCGTGGCGGTTAGTCGTATCTGAGCTGCTCGAGCAGTGAGCAATGGTGACTCATTGGATGAAGACATGAAGTACAACGAATTCCTACTGGGTACTTGGTGATTTAAAAATGGAATTAAGTGTCAGGGGGTTTGGGACTTTGGTGAATTGCTGGTGATGGTTTTGACAAAGGTCAAAGTTGACCTTGCTTGTCTTCGTGCTTCGTTTTTCTATTTGATTTCCTTTGACTCGTCTTTATCTTTAATCTCGTCTTGCTTTTCCCGTCTCACTTCTCTTAACTCGACACCTTCAAAAAATGTTAAGACGAAAAGTAGTGTAAAATCTAGAAAATTAACAATTATTTACAATAAGGGTAACAAAACTAATAAAATCTAAATAATTAGTAAAATGAGCTTATAACGATTAAAGTACGCAAAATCGAGTCAATTAAGTAGCATAATAAGGGGTAAAACACTACTAAAATATTACTTATCACCGATCTATGGTTGACACTAATATCGAGAGATGGGTGTCTTTAGCCTAAAAAATTATCGTTATTATCAATTTCCTAGTTTGACTTGAGCATTTACATAATTTGCATGTGTGACCCGACCTCCCTAAACTCTTCCTTTATTATTATTGTTGTTTCATAAACCCAACCAAACCAGTCGATAACCGATGTTGATAGAATTTACCCCATAACAACTTGCATAGCAACTCCCGTCTCCTTGTATTCGACCCCTATTACTACATTCATTTGTGTCTAGGGTATTTATCTTTGATTAGGTGTGCGATAGCCTATCAGTAGGCGGAGCAGAGGGCTGCCGAGAGAGGCCGCCGTGGTGGTGATGTGGCAGTGGGGAAATGGTGGGGGAGTTGAAGAGAGAGATGAGAGGAAGAGAGAGATGAAAGGAAGAGAGAGAAGTGAGCGGAAAAAATGGAAAGGTTTTGAGAAAGTGATTAGGGTTTGAGAGTTTTTATATTAGCCCTCTTTTTTTGTTATAATCTTGACCATTCATTTGGTTAGATCTAATGGTCCAAATTAGGACTTAGGGACTCACAAAAAAAATGGTCTTATGTGAACCCAACTCTCTCTCTATATATATATATGTGTGTGTGTGTGTGTGTGTGTGTGTGTGTGTGTGTGTGTGTGTGTGTGTGTGTGTGTGTGTGTGTGTGTGTGTGTGTGTGTGTGTGTGTGTGTGTGTGTGTGTGTGTGTGTGTGGGTGTGTGTGTGTGTGTGTGTGTGTGTGTGTGTGTGTGTGTGTGTGTGTGTGTGTGTGTGTGTGTGTGTGTGTGTGTGTGTGTGTGTGTGTGTGTGTGTGTGTGTGTGTGTGTGTGTGTGTGTGTGTGTGTGTGTGTGTGCGTTCAAGTATTAGATTATAATTAGATAAAAAAAATGAAAGAAGATATTTACCATTTCGTCCATGAGTGTCAACGTGTTTATTCTACCCATTATGTGAGTAGGAAACACCTTTCCCTTCTCTTCACATCCCGACCTACGATTAGCCGAGACTGATTCAGATCTCGCAACGAAGCTAGGATCTTCGACGTGCCTATTCTTAAGCTTTCTAAATAAGTCCAAAGGAATCCACTTCGGCTTGTGCTCCTCGTCTTTCTGCGAAGCTCGGTAGATCATATGACGTAAGCGGGTCTTTATGGCATATTCCCAAGCTTTCCTTACCATATCTTTATGTCAAGGCTCGAAAGAAACCCTTTGCTATCATGATTAAAAACATAAATTTAGGAAAACATTAAATAAATAAACAAAAATATAATAAATAAATAACAAAGATAAATTGAGAATTTTTTTTTTGAAATAGATATAATTATAATAAAATCATAATACATACCTCAGACCAGTTCCACCAAGCCGACCGCAAAGTATTTGACGCCTCTTTCCAGTTTGGAGCGTGTTTCTTGTACTCGCAGGTTATGGTCTCCGATATCAGTTTAACCACATCTGGGTCACTAAACTCGAAATCAATTATCATAATTAAATACATTATATATGAATATTATGATATTTTAAATAATCATAATTATTATCAATTGAAGTAAAAGTGAATTAGTCTTACCAGACACCTGTTTCCTCATCCGGATCGAGACGGACTCGGCGAGTAGTATTATCCACCTGTGGCTGTTTCACATTCCCGTCATTGAGTTTTTCATTCTCGTCCTCCTGCTCTCGGTTTCCTACATTACTACAACTACCTCTCCTTCGTCGTCCGCCCGCCATATAGAGAAAAACTAAAGTGTTCAAAGTTGTCATGAATTAACAAACATGTACAACTAAATAACAAGAAACTATATATTCTTATTAATGAATAATAAAAACAACTGTCAACAGCTAAAATGAAAGTGCTTTGCAAACGACATACATTTACAAAAAGTAGTTTCAACTAAAACAAGAATTAGAAATAATTTTATTCATCATCACTACTTGAATTTTGGTCTTCGGAAATGTTGTCTTTAAAAAGAGAGTCTATAAAATCTTCTTCTTCCTCTTCATCTTCTGCTCCGTCTTCCTTCCGCTTCTCCTCCTCCTTCTCCTCCTCTTCTACCTTCTCCTCACTATTGTCCTCTATTTACATTTCTTCTTCCTCCTCTATAAATTCGTTATCATCTGCCACTTCAATTATTGATAGTAGTGCCTCAGTACTAATAACATCTTCTTGAAACAAAGATTCGAGAATAGGAGCATCAACGTGCGATCTGGCTTTAGTTTTGAATATTGCTGACCACTTATCTTTATCTCTTTTGATATTTGGATATGAAGTATAATAAACTTGTTCCACTTGATACGCCAACACAAATGGATCGTATTTCGGAAATTTTCTGCTTCGATTAACATCCACAAGTTTATAATCCTTATGCATTTGCATTCCTTTTTTAGAATTATTTATCCAATCAAATTTCAATAAAATAACATTATATGTGCTTTTTTCGCCTGTGTACGACAATTCAACAACTTCATTGAGTGTCATTTATGGTCCATAATAGTACGACTCTAAGATCAAAGTTCTGCTTTAATTTCTAGAGACGTCGTATGTGTACAACCCTGTCTCCCACAACTGCTTCAACTCGCGAATTAACGGTTGTAGATAAACGTCAAGGTGTTTTTTGGGACTCGATGGACCAAGTACAAGTAATGATAGAAACATAAACTGTCTTTTCATACATAGTCAAGGTGGTAAATTGTATGGAGTGAGCATTACCGGCCAGCAGGAGTACGACTTTCCGTATTGACCGAAAGGTGAGAAACCATCGGTACAAAGACCAAGTCGAACATTTCGAGGCTCACTTGCAAAAGAAGGATGAAGGCGATCAAAATGTTTCCAAGCCTCGCCGTCACTTGGATGAGACATTATCCCGCTGACACGTGGATTTTCATGATGCCATCGCATCTCTGTCGCAATTAGTTTTGTAGCATAAAGTCGTTGCAAACGAGGTCCTATTGGGAAATAAGTTAAGATATTTTTCCCAACCCTTTTGCCATTTGCATTCTTTTGTTTTTTATATCGATTTCTACCACATTTTCTACACTTATCGAGAAGACAACCATCCTCCCAAAACAACATACATCCTTCTTCACACGCATCTATCTTTTCATAAAGGAGTTAAAGAGCTTTAAGAATATTTTTGGTTTCATAGAAGTTACGCGTCATAACATGATTTTCAGGAATAATGTCCCCTATAAATGACGCGATACCATCTACACATTTGTGGGCTAGATTGTATTCACATTTCATAGTTACCAACCGTGAAGCTGACTGCAACAAATAAAGACGAGTCCCCTCATACACCGGTTTATTGGCATGTTCCAACATTTTGAAAAAGGCTATTACATTAGGACTTGGAGATTCATCAACCACTTCGGCGTCAACATCTTCCATTCTAATTTGATTAATGTTCTCGCGTAGCACATCCTCCACCATATCTCTATAAGGATTGTCAGACCTCTCCTCAACGGTAAAATTCTCACCATGACACACCCAATGATAATAGTCATCGCAAAAGCCTGAAAGCCCTAGGTGTTTTCGTACTTCTTGTTCGGCTAATAATTTTCTATTTCTACACTTTACACACGGGCACCTAATTTCTTTACATCTACCGTAATCTTCTTGTTTCTTTAAAAATTAATGAATTCATTAACGCTCATTACAAACTCCTGCCTTAATTTTTTATTACAATCCAATCTTTCATACATCCACGCTCGTTGTACTCTTTTCACTTCAAATCTACATACAGGTTTATAATTATTATGACCAACTTAAATAAATATACAAAACAATAACAACAAGAACTAAAAGTGTACTAATAGCAACGACAACAACAATAACAACTAATACACTACAAGCATAAACAACAACAACAACAACAACAACAACAACAACAACAACAACAACAACAACAACTATCTAACATCTTCAACCTGCAAAAAAAAAACAATATTTCGAGCTCATGGGGTCCTTATCTCTACAACCTAAACCCATCTTTGAATCTTTCATACCATTAGTAAATACTAATCATTTAATTAATTGTTATGAGACGAAAATTCGACAGCAGTTCCCTACAGTTCTCCAAATACACAATGTTGAATGACTTGTCACTCTACATATGTATTCAGAGAACATTAAAGGAACTGACAACCAAACTTAATCGTCAAATAACAATTAAAAAAATAATTAGTATTTACCACCTAAATGGCATGAAAGATTCAAAGACAGTCCCAAAACGGGGACTATTCAAGAATTACACCTAATGTATAATTCTTGAACGGGTACTAGGTCTATCATATATGAACAACACAATTAATCAATAATAATGTAAACTTAAACATAAAATAAACACAATTTGCCTTAACAATAATGTTAACAATGATAATTAAAACATAAATTATAATTTTATCATAAAATTATACTAACATAAACTATACTAGTTATAATATTCTAACATAAATTATACAAACATAAACTATACTAATTAATTATACTATACAAACATAAACTATATTAATTATAGTATACTAATATAAATTATACTAACATATATAAAACATATACTCCCTCCAATCCAATCCAAACTACCCACTTACTTTTTAAAGTCAAAGTTGTTAAATATTGACCTCGATTATATTAGGTCAAATCTTCGAAAGTTATATATGAAATTTATATTTTTACTTTCTATATGAGAAGAGGTTTCGGAAAATTATAACTTCGACCCAAAAAAATAATATATAAATGAAGAAAAACGTAGTCAAAGTGTCGTCTCGTAGACCGCAAAAAGTCAAATGGGTAGTTTGGATTGGATTGGAGGGAGTATAATATATTAATAATAATAACAATTTAAAGGAGGGAGGGGAAGGTGGGGTGTGGTCAGCAGGGGGAGGGTGGCGCCAGCAGGGAGGGAGTGGCGCCGGTGGGAAAGCAGAGTGGTGGGGCCGGCAGAAGAGGAGAGGAGAGGAAAAAGAGGGTAAAGGAGAGAAGAAAGAAGGGAAGGGGAAGGGGAAAAGGAGGATGGGGAGAGGAGGATGGCGCGACGGCCGACTGGGGGAAGGGTGGCGCCGGCAGGTAGGGGGTGGCGCTGGCGGGAGAGCAGGGTGGGGGCCGGTAGAAGAAGAGAGGAGAGGAAGAAGGAAGAAAAGGAGAGAAGAAAGAAGGGGAAGGAGAAGGGGAAAATGAGGAAGGGGAGAGGGGAGGGTGGCCGGCGGTCAGCCGCAAGAGGTGGCGTCGGCCGCCGTTGAGGCTAAATCTGGAAAAAGTCACAATATAAAGAAGAGGGAGAGAGAGAAAGAGGGGCGTGCCTAGGATAGATCCGGTGGTGTAGGAGATTTTCCAGCCGTCTCGTGGTGGCGCCAATGGTCTTGGGGGTGGCTCCGGTGAAGGTGTGATTTGGGGGTGGCTCCGTCGATTGGGGAATGTCAATTTGGGAATGTTGATTTGGTAAAGTAAAAGTGAATGTCAGGGAGAAAGATTTGCGCTGCTATCATATTAAAAAACCTGCAAAGGAATTTCCGTCGCAGATTCCGTCGCATATACTCTACCAGCTGTCCTCTTTTAAAGTCAAACAAGAAGTCAATTTTTATTGACCTGCGACGGAATTTCCGTCGCAAATTCCGTCGCATAAAGGGATTTTGCAGCGGAATTTCCGTCGCAGTGTTTCCCGCCATATGAATTTTTAGACGCGCCATGGGAAAAAGCATTGCTACGGGATTTCCGTCGCAAGTCTTTCTCCCCGACATTCACTTTTTCTACGGTTTTTGCTACGGTTTTTATGTCCGTCGCAATATGTCTTTTGCTACGATTTTTATGTCCGTCGCAAATTTTCCATCGCAAATTGAGCTTTCTCTTAAAGTGTCGGGACAAGGCGTGTACCCGATTCGACATGTGGCTAGGCATGCACACATCCAAGACTCGGTCAACAACATAGAAGCTGAGTACCCCAAATCCGGCAGGGCGGCCAACGGCAGAGACAGATAGAGAATAAGTATACCAATCTTGGCAGGGCGGCCAACAAGAAAGGTTGCCACAATAACGAGTACTCATATCAATGAGGCGTCGTCACAGTAATGAGTACTCATATCAATGAGGCGCCGTCACATTCACAAGTACTCATATCAACGAGGCGTCGTGAAAACGGTCAAGCAAGTACTGAAAGTCCATAGACCTTAATTAGACTCCTCTAATTAGTTACTAAATTACTTGTTAATTTAGTATTTAATGATCTATGTAACATTCATGCAAATATAAAGACATTTAAATAAAAGAAAAAATTTCCTCACATTGAAATGGAAACTAAATGGGCACAACAAGAACTCCTTCTTGTTGTTCTTGAGCTATAAATATGGATGAACAAGAGCAATCTCCAAGTTAGAAGACCTCCTTCAAGTTGCACCAAGATGATACCAAATAATCTATTCTTATTATTAACTAGATAATAAGATAGATATTATGCTACTAATATTATTAGTATATATTACTACACTAGTAATACTTAGTAAATATTAGTATTATGAGAGTTTAGTGAGAATATGAGTTTTTGAGAGATGTATGAGAAAATGAACAAGAATTAATCAAATAAAATGAACAACCATATTGCCCTTTTATAGGCAATATAGCCGGTCATGAGCCCTTCACAAGGGATTAAATTTGCTTATTTTAATTCACATGCAAAGTGGTGGAATGTAGTGTTGAGTGAAATGATTTTAGGTTACTATTCATGTCATAATCACATGTGACTTGTGAGTATGAACAAAAGCAACCATCATCACCTCACCACTACTTACTTGACCGGCCATGTGAGGCCTTATTTGGTCTATTTTGATTTTTGATATTTGTCCCACAAATACTTATTAATCATATGCTTAATTATCTTATATAATTAAGTGTTAATTTGATCATATAACAATTATATGATACAAATAAATAAATAATATGTACTTAACATTTTAAGTAATATTTTAACATTATATCAATATATAATGAGTCCCACAATGCTTAGTTAATTTATTTTACAACTCCTTGTTAAATATAATTAACTAATTACCTCTATCTCAACACCTCAACTAATTTAGTAATTTAACGATTAATTACTAAGCTAAATCTTATTTAAACATATTAAAATAAGATATAAATTTATTAGTCAATTATAGCATAATTGAAAAATAAACTTAATCGGATTTGAGTTCATAACTCAATTTCTAACAATTAACTCTCGTACATATCAAATATATGTAATGGACTAATTAACTGTATCAAATACAAATAATTAGTTAATATTTGGATTTCATCCTATAGGTGTGACCGAAAGGGATCAGTTGATCACCGCCGTCATACGACAATAACGTTAAACTCTAGTCAGCCAACCGTTATTGATTTACGTTAATCAACTGACTAATCATATATATATAGTCAATAATATCCCAATTATATTCCTTAATGAGATTTATTATGTGGCGCACTATTGTGGAGGACACCTACTCCAACAATCTCCCACTTGTCTGACACAAGTGTGCGTCACCAATTCTCTTGTCTCTTTATCACATCTCCCACTCAACGCAAGGTGTCTTTCAGGTCGCACTTGCGATTGATAATATCTAGAGGTGTTTTCTCGATAGGGAGAATAACTGTCTGACCAGAAAATCTACCATAGATCTCTTTCCGAGCGTGGCCACGCATTTACAGTAACTTCTCCTCGAGTTGCCTAAAGATGTTTGTACCCAACGTGGGTGTTTCTGTTGATTTATCTACTCTGTATGATGTAGATCACCATGATCCAGAAGATATCCATCGGCCTCCTTTTACGGCACGGCCTAGAATATCAACCAAACCAATCGGAAACTGCACCGACTAAGATAGACGGTCGCCAGTCAAAAGAATCGACTAAAAGGAATAAGATAGAAGACCCTGCCACGACCAGGCATCAAATAATTGATTTAAGGGTCTCTTAAAATGTCACTGTCCGACAGAGTGTCATACAGTCTGTCTATGTAAACGACCAGTCATCTCAATGACCCCATGGTGCTGAACCAACAATCGATCGACTTACAATCTAGTCACTTCGAGACGTCGCCTCATTGAGTGACTAGGGACAAAATACTAAGTTCGTCATATTCACTTAAATAGGGTCCAACATTGTCTTACAATCTATTCGGATAAACAAAGTATTAAATTTAGTCAAACTAAATAAAAAGAGTTTAAAATAAAACTCGAACAATGAATGCAAATATCATATATGAAATAATTAATACAACATACGATTATTACATATTACATAATCTAAAGGAATTCTGGTACACGTCTCAATCCCATTGTGACGACATGACCATCATGCTTAGCCTTTGATAAAGGCTTGGTTAAAGGATCAGCAATGTTGTCATCTGTCCCAACCTTACAAATGTCAATTTCCTTTCTGTCCACGTAATCTCTAATTACATTGATATAGTATCATTTCACCCAAATTTTCCACCCCTTTTTGGCTCGTTTTGCTTGCCTTTAACGCTCCCTAAGAGCGTTTCTATGTGTTTTACCTTCTTCTAGCATATTTCTCGCTTTTATCGTGTTTTTGTAGGTAAACCGTCATTTGGGGCGAGTTCTACCCAATTTTGATCAACAAAAGAGAAGGTACGTCACACTGAGGGCCCACGACATGTCATAGGGGACCCCACATACCATTGGGGGCCCTATTTGGCGTACCCGAGTCATCCCGAGTCAAGGCGAGGTAAACCGAGAGAAGTTGACAAAGTTATATCAAGGGAACAAAGGAGGAAAGACCTTTCACGGGCGTGAAGTACATCTCACGGTCGTGAGATTCCTTCCAAAGAATGATGATTTTCGAGCAACACAGTTCACGGTCGTGAAATTTAGCTCACGGTCGTGAAACACAGCTCACGGTCGTGAAACTCAGCTCACGGTCGTGAAACACAGTTCACGGTTGTGAAACTCAGCTCGCGGTCATGAAACAGCTCGCGGTCGTTAAACTCAGCTCGCGGTCGTGAAACAGCTCGCGGTCGTGAAACTCATTTCACGGTCGTGAAAGTGAAGTCACGATCGTGAAAGTCATTTCACAGTCGTGACTTGATCGTGAAAAGTCTCTGCCACATTAGTGCACATATCTCACGACCGTGAAAGGTGTTTCACGGTCGTGAGACAGCTTTCACGACCGTGAAACACCTTTCACGGTCGTGAGCTTGCCAGTCCATGAAGGCTTTCGAAGCCCATCTTTCTTCCATTTTGTAAACCTATAAATAGATCCTTTTGTGTAATTAGAGGACACAAAACCCTAGACTCAAAATTAGTTAGATTAGATTAGATTAGTCCTCCTAATTATCTTTTCTCAATTACTCTTTAATTAGTTTTAGATCTAGTCATGTAATTGGATTTCTTGGTTTTGTACTTGAAGATTGGTGACAAAGTCTTCTCCTTTATTCAAGATTTTCTCTTTTATTGTTCATCTTTTGCCTTAATTAGTTGGTATATCTTCTTAATCCCTTTTCATATACTTGCTAATCTTGTCATTTCATTACATGTTTTGTTTCCTTCGTATCATTATGTCTTGTCTTAGTTTTATATCTTATTCTTCCATATTCCTCATGTTAAGTAGTGAGTAGTGATTAATCTAGGGTTAGTGGGGGATAATGGGTTTTAATGAGGGTTAATCTTTGTTTGTTGGGTTGATTTGTTGATTAATTGTCTTTCTTCCAACTTATGCATACCACATGTTTGATGAAATGCTTGCTTGACAAACTTGCATGATTCATATTTATTATACATTTCCGTAAGATCGATAGCCTCGGAATATGTTAGGATTTGCATATAGTTGGTATATCGACCTTGTGTACGCGAGAGCTAGCTTGGTTCGGTATATGGGAGGGATTGTAAGATCGAGAGCCTCAATCCACCGCGCCCAAGTTTGACTACCCATTAACTATGAACCCGACTCACTAGAACCCAAATTACCCGTTTGAACCCACCGATCCTAGACTTTCCTTTTATTGCTTTTTATTTGATTATCTTAGTTTTGTCTTACTTTCCTACTTATTTGCATTTACTCAATGTTCTTAGATTAGTTTCAAATCCACTTCTATATCGTGACACCCCTTAAGCATTGCTAGTCTAGACTTTGCATATTGAATACCCACCGTCCCTGTGGACCGTCCTTGACTTGCCACCGTGCTAAGTCTTGTTATAAATATCGTTTGACACACCGAAACGACGCGTGTCATACATGATATTTCCTAAGTACATGTCTAGACTTGTTACTAAACTTGGGCTCTTTTGCTTGAAAAATAGCCACACTGTTATCACAATAAATCGTGATAGGATCTTTGGCAGTAGGGCCTACTGTTAGTCCTTCCAAAAATTGTCGAATCCACACAGCTTCCTTTGCAGCTTCAGACGCTGCAAGGTACTCTGCTTCTGTTGTAGAATCCGCTGTAACGCTTTGCTTGATACTCTTCCAGCAAACAGCTCCTCCATTTATCATATAAACATAGCCGGATTGGGATTTCATATCATCCCTATCTGTTTGGAAACTGGCATCTGTGTAACCTTTTACACGTAACTCAGTCTCGCCTCTAAACACTAAGAACGAATCCTTGGTCCTTCTTAAGTACTTTAGGATGTTCTTTACGGCTATCCATTGACTCTCACCTGGATTTTCTTGGTAACGACGTGTCATGTCAAAGCATATGCAACATCGGGACGAGTGCACATTATAGCATACATGATTGATCCAACAGCAGATGCGTAAGGGATCAATTTCATGCGTTCAATCTCCTCGGGTTTGGTAGGGCACTCTGTGCTCAAAGTGATCCCACTTCCCATAGGAAGAAAGCCTCTCTTAGAGTCATTCATGTTGAACCGATCAAGAATCTTATCAATATAAGTTTCTTGACTTAATGCTAGTATCCGGATATATCCCTATAGATCCGGATACCTAAGATGCGCTGGGCCTCTCCTAAGTCTTTCATTTGGAAATGAATCCCTAGCCACTCCTTCACAGAAGTGAGCATTGGAATATCATTCTCAATGAGTTGTAAGTCATCTACCCACAAGACTAGAAAAGTTACTTTACTCCCACTAAACTTCATGTATAAACATGGTTCCTCTGTAACACCCCACGTTATTTGAAGAGGTCCATTGATAGGCTTATATGACTAGTGCTTAAAAGGATTGAAAGTACTACTCATATCAACAAAGTGCACTTTCTTTTCTGGTCATCCATGCAAAAGAACTCAAAAGTTAAGCGTGCTTGAATGAGAGTAGTCTTAGGATGGGTGACCTCCTGGGAAGGTTCCCGGGATGCGCATGAGTGAGGACAAAATGCGCTGGAAAGGACCCGTGTTGATCTGTGGGCCATGTACACAGCCTGGAGAGCTATCATGAGTGACCGCTCCCGACCCAAGGTTTGGGTCGGGGTGTTACAAATGGTATCAGAGCAACCCTGCGACCGTGTGGTGATGGATGCAGTTGTTATACGCTCCATTGTGATCACCCACCTAGCGGGGGAGGATTCTGGGTTAGCGGTTATGCTCCCAGGCGCAACGAGGACGTTGCGTTCTTCAAGTGGGGGTGATTGTAACACCCCACGTTATTTGAAGAGGTCCATTGATAGGCTTAGATGACTAGTGCTTAAAAGGATTGAAAGTACTACTCATATCAACAAAGTGCACTTTCTTTTCTGGTTATCCATGCAAAAGAACTCAAAAGTTAAGCGTGCTTGACTGAGAGTAGTCTTAGGATGGGTGACCTCCTGGGAAGGTTTCCGGGATGCACATGAGTGAGGACAAAATGCGCTGGAAAGGACCCGTGTTGATCTGTGGGCCATGTACACAGCCTGGAGAGCTATCATGAGTGACCGCTCCCGACCCAAGGTTTGGGTCGGGGTGTTACATCCTCGACACTTCGAGTGAAACCATTTTGTTTAATTACATGATCGAAACGATGATTCCAACTCCTGGATGCTTGTTTAAGACCATAGATGGATCTCTTAAGTTTGCATACCTTCTTAGGGTTTGATGGCTCCAGAAAACCTTCAGGTTGTGTCATGTACACTTCCTCTTCTAGAACCCCATTCAAGAAGGCGGTTTTGACATCCATTTGCCTAATCTCATAATTATGAAATGCGGCAACCGCTAAGACAATCCTTATGGATCGAAACATGGCGACTGGGGCGAAGGTTTTGTCATAGTGTAGACCATGAACTTGGGTGAACCCTTTTGCCACCAATCTAGCTTTTTAAACATCATTATGTTTATGTATGCCACTTTTGATCTTATAGATCCACTTACACTGAGGAGGTCTTACCTCCTTAGGTAAATCAACCAAGTCCCATACTTGATTGTCGTACATAGAATCCATTTCGGATTGCATGGCTCCTAGCCATAGCTTTGAGTCGAAACTAGAAATGGCTGCTTTGTAGGTAGTAGGTTCGTTACTTTCAAAAAGTAACACATTATAGTCATCACCTTCCTCTATAATACAAAGGTATCTATTAGATTGATGAATAATTCTCCTTGACCTCCTAGGTTCCGTAGGAATAATGACCGTGTCAGACGAAGAAGGAACGTTTTCCTCGTCGTCGTTTTCGGTTTGTGGCTCTTGGACTTCTTCAAGTTCAAATTTTCTCTCACTCTGTCTTTTAGAAATAAAATCATTTTCTAAAAAGACTGCATCACGAGACACAAACACTTTGTCCTCGTGTTTATTGTAGAAGTATTAAGCACGTGTTTCCTTTGGATATCCTACAAACAGACATTTGTCAGATTTGGGTGCGAGTTTATTGTCAGAATTTTTCTTAACAAAAGCCTCGCATCCCCAAATTCTCATAAACAACAAATAAGGGACTTTTCCTGTCCATATCTCATATGGAGTCTTGTTTGCCGCTTTTGTCGGGCTTCGATTTAGTGAAAATATTGCAGATAAGATAGCAAAACCCCAAAAATAATCAGGAAGCTCTGTCAGACTCATCATATATCGAACCATATCTAATTAAGTTCGAGTTCTCCTTTCGGACACACCATTTAATTGAGGTGTCCCAGGAGGAGTCCATTGTGATACTATACCACAATCTTTTAGGTGTGAATCAAATTCATTGTTCAAGTATTCACCACCACGATCGGATCGTAGGGCTTTAATCTTTTTATTCAATTGGTTTTCTACTTCATTTTGAAATTCTTTGAATTTTTCAAAAGCATCACTTTTATGGCTCATCAAGTAGACATATCCATATCTACTCAAGTCGTCGGTAAAAGTAATGAAGTAGTGATAACCACCTCTAGCTTGGATAGTCATTGGACCGCACACATATGTATGTATAAGGCCTAATATTTCACTTGCTCGTGTCCCTTTTCCCTTAAAAGGAGCACGAGTCATCTTGCCTAGAAGACAAGATTCGCATCCACCATAAGATTCGTAATCGAATGGTTTGAGTACTTTAGATGAGACAAGTCTCTTTATGCGTCGTTCGTTTATGTGCCCTAAACGACAATGCCAAAGGTATGATTGATTAGGTTCACCTGTTCTGAGCTTCTTGTTTTCTACATGATAGACCTCTTTTGCAATATCTAGAACATAAATACCTCCAATAGAAATGGCCTCGCCATAAACCATTTCATTAAATGAAAAAGTACAACGATTGTTCTTAATACAAAATGAAAAACCTTCCATATCTAACACGGAAATGGAGATAATGTTCTTGGTAAGAGTTGGTACATAATAGCAATTATTTAAATACAACTCTAAACCATTAGGCAAAAGAAGAACGTAGGTGCCCACGGAAACTGCGGCTACCTTAGCTCCATTTCCCATGCGCAGGTCCACGTCACCCTTGGCTAGTGCTTGCGCGGTCATTCAGCCATTGTACATGATTTAAAAGTTGAGAACACACCGGTATCAAATACCAAGAAGATGTACTAGCAAAGTTAATATCTATATATAGAGTGATGAATTAATTTTAACTGATGTTGTCCACACAACCGTCTTCTTTCTTTCAGTATTGGGGCAAATTGCGTTTCCAATGCACTTTGCCATTACAAAATGTAACAACCCGAAAAGTACCCAATTTGCTTAAGCAATAGCTTATGGATACTTTTCAGTAGAACTTAAGTTTTTAATATAGGAATTTTTGTTCCGAGTCGTATTTTGAAATTCCGCGTTCGTATTTGGCATTTTTGAGAGATTTCATGAAAAGACCGTTTTTGGTCATCTTTGACTTTTCTTGACTTTTAAACCGTCTTTGACTTTTCCTTGACTTTTTAAAGTCGTCATTGACTTTTTATTTATTTTTAAGTCATTTTGACTTTTTCCGACTTTTTAGTCGATTTTGACTTTCGTTGACTTTTCCCGACTCGTCTTGCGATTTTGAAGACCGAAATTTTATTTAAAAAAAATTATATTTTTGATTTATTTATATTTATATTTATTATGATTTATCATAATTTAATATAATTATTTTGAATTTATTTGGAATTTAAAGAATAACTTTTACGGTTTTTAACCAATCGTCATTTAACTATTCCCGACGCATCGTAAAGCGCGCAACAAAATCGAAACTCGACTTTGGCATGAGTCACGCGGCCATGTCATCATTTTCCACTCACGATGGGATATTTTAATTGATTCGATTACAATAATACAAATATTTTAGATATTTGTTACTTTATCGATCCGTCAACGGAGATTACGCAAAACGAGCAAAAACAGACCCGAATCACCTCAAACCACACGGCTCCTGAAAGTCCTCTAATAGCCTTGATATTTTGATTACTTTTGATTACAATATCATAATATCTAGATCACTATTCGCTTTATCGATCAATTAACGAAAATTACGCAAAACGCTCGAAATCAGACCGATTCTTCACCATACCACACGGCTCAAAAGTCCTCTAATAGGACTTGATATTTCAGTACTTTTGAATACAATATCTTAATATCTAGATATTGGGTGTAATTAACTTTATCGTTAATTATATTTAATCGTTTACCGTAAAATAATTATTAAACGCGAGTCAATTACGGAACAACAATTTCAAAACTCGACACCTTTATTGGTCTATAAACTCACGGCCAACTCCACTCCACTTTACTCACAAACAACTTTTCATATTACAACAAATCAAATTAAGATCAAAACATCGCTTTATTTAATCGTTCTTCGTGTTCTTCGTCGTTCATCAATTGTTCTTCATCGTTCTTGAGAAAAACCTTCATAAAATCTTCATTTCTTAATTAAATCCTTCCTAATTTATATTTCTAGGATCTCCTCTTCGCTCTCCATCTTCTAGTACGGTTTATTTTCAATTCCGTCAAGATCGTTTTCAACATTTAATTATGGAAAATTAAGTTTAAGGTCTAATAATTGTTTTTCTTGTTATTTCTTATAGGGGAAGAGTTTGAAGACGAATTTGGAGACTCTTATATTTTGGGTGAAGACTAGTAGAAGGGTTTCTTAATTATTACTTCTTATTATTTTTGTGCTAAGTGATTTTGGCTAGCTAAGGTAACATTTCCGATTTACTCGACGAATTAATGTCACATAGCCTTAGTTTTGTTTTTATAGGTTTTAGTTTATGTTCATGTTATGGTTATTTAGGATTTGAGTTAGTAATATAGCCTTTAGTTTTAGTTATTTGGATTTTGGTTCATCTTTATTTTTGGTTCATGTTTTTATGATTTATGGATTTTTAGTTAGTAATATGTTAAGTAGTAATTATTATGTTGTTTTATGATTTTTATGTTGTATGGAATTTTTGTGATGTTTGATGATTCTTGATGATTTTATGTTGTATGAATTTTTAGGATGATTTAGTGTTCTTGATGATTTTTAAGTTGTATGAATTTTTTATGATGATTTAGTGTTCTTGATGATTTTTAAGTTTTAGGAAATTTTATGATGATTTAGTGTTCTTGAAGAATTTTAATGATTTTTTACTAAGTTATGATTTTTATGATTGTTTTAGTGTTCTTGACAAATTTTGATGATTTTTAATAATAATGATTTTTGTAAGGATGGATGTTAAAATGGTTGTTTGATGATTAAAACAAGTTGGAAATGATTTTGGTGGTGTTTGTTGGTGACCCGTGGGGAAGGGGCTGAACCGGGTCCAAACCAGACCGGTCCAGGCCGGTTCAGACCCGGTCTGGGTTGGTCAAGGTGGGTCCGGGTTTTGGTCTTTGGGTTGTGTCGATGTTTGATTGATTGGTTGTTGTTTTGACGGGTTTTAAATACGTTAAAGCATGCGGGAATTATTAGGAACCGGTTTTAATGAAAGTTGTAAAAATCTGCCATTTTTCAGCCAAAACAGCCGTGGGGCCCAAAACAGGCCCATGTGGGTCCGGCCCAATTCAGCCCGTGGGTCCCACCTTGGGACTCGTGTCGGTTTTTGAGTTATCGTCATTTTTATCGTGTTTGTAATATTTAGCAAGTGGGAAATATTAATAAGTAAAATATTTAATTAAAAAGGTTTTCATAAAATTATTATTTCTCACATGTTAGAAATTATAATAGAATAATTATAATACGAGATTAGTTTACGTTGAAATCATTTAAGTCAAGCGGGTTTTGGGTATAATATGATAATTCACATGTTAGAAGTAGTAATAAAATAACATGTAATGAATATGTTGATTTTATGGTTATGTGATAAAGACTCTGCTTCTAGCCGGTTTGATCCAACGGGTTTGGTCAAACTAAGATCTAGTCAGACCCGATTTGACTGATGACCCGTCGCGGGACTCGGGTCGGGGATTTGTCTTCAAGTATGGTTGTATTTAATTAATGAATTAGCCTTAGTAGATATGAGGCGATATGATATTTGCTTATTATTGATATGCAATTAGTCACATGATAGGATGTTTTCCCGTGACTGATTTATTATATGGTTGGTGTCGTGTTGACTAAGTACCCATAGAGAATTATGGATATATGGCGTCTTGACCATTCTAATTATAAATGAGTAGCTTGGACCACGACATTGATAGGTCCGTACTGTCTTTAACGAGTATATAGTTCATGGTTAATAGCTTTTGTGTCCCGGCTTGGTGGGTTTATATCCAAGTCGGGGCATGGCATCCTAAGAGTTCCGCTTTGGGAAGGGAGCCAGCTTAAGTACTAGCCATATCTGCTTAGGGGGTCGCCTAGTAGAGTTTCTCATAGACGGTTATGTCATGGGACGGGGAATGGAATAGCTGTTGTCGCTAGGTCTGATCAGTCTAGGACTAGGATGTTTTACTACCTTGTGGTATAGCCTCGAGTTACAGAAGTCTTCTATTGCTGTGATAAGAACTTATGCCTGTTTGTTAGAGTATTGGTCTTTCATGTTGTATGATTCTATGAGTTTTAGAAGGTGAGATGCAAGCCGGCTAAGATTGATAGAGTTTGGATTACCGATTGTTAACTGATTCACATGATTACGTGTTGATTAGGGTTTGAGTGTATCATGGCCACGTTACAGGGTAACCTCTGAGCTAGCATACCAGCTTCCCTACCTCTTGTTATATTTTATTATAGGTTTCACATGATAGCTTTCATATGATAAGTTATATGTTAGTTAATTGTTTTTCATAACATGAAAAGCATATCATATATGTTTAAGTTTTGTATTTTCCATATACATTGCTTTTATGTTATTCATGTTTCATTAAACTCGACATTTCGTGGCTGGGAGAACTCGGAGTTACTCCCCATTGACTGTGGCTTCCGTGTTTATATTTAATGCGGTTGGCAGGTTTGTGATGCATACTTGGGTACATTGACGAGTTAGCGAGCGAAGTATTTACCTTGGACCTATATTCGGTTCTTAGATTGTATATTATTATACACTCTTTTATTTCCGTATTTTTACGGGAGATATGTCTCCCGTTTTGGATAATTCTTATGTATAATATTATTTTCCTTTTTGTTGTAATGACCTTTTTATGTTATGACACCTTCGTTATGTATTATCATATTTCGTTTATGTATTTAAATAATTTTTTTTCTTTCCGCAAAGTTGAGGGTGTCACAGTTGGTATCAGAGCTATTTTGCTCCCGACGCACGTTTGTGTACCCTTGTATAAATAACTTGACCTTAATAAAATAATAAACCGTGAGATAGAAGGGTAAGATGGGTAGATTAGGATTTATGTTGTATTCTCTTTGTTCTTGCTAAATGATAAGTACTAATCTGTGTTTTTATTTTGCAAGATGCCTCCGAGGATTGACAACACTATTTTAGCCGCTCTTACCGTAATTATCCAAAACCAGCAAAACCAGCAAAACCAGCAGGCTAATCCGATTCCTACTCCTGTTCCTGAGCGTGAGAGACACGGGAGTTATACGTGGGTTGCTTCACAGCTATCGAGGAGCCAAGCCAAAACCTACGATGGCGGAGTTGATCCCGTTAAGCTTTCTGTGTGGTTACGGGAAATGGAAAAGAGTTTTTCTCTTTATGATGTCCTTGAAGAGGATAAGGTCCGTCTAGCTTCTCACTTCTTAGAGAAGGAAGCGGATCAGTGGTGGACTCTTTCTGGTCCTACCGCTAAGTTGGAGACTAATTTTGGGTGGGCT